>CABFOW010003276.1:0-77868 GCA_902141385.1 Timema californicum
AGGTGAAGGAAGGGTTTGGTAATCAGATAAATCTGTGCCGGGACCGAGGATTGAACCCCGGACCCCCAGCACAGAAGTTCGAAACCTTACCCCTAGACCACCAGGTCGCCTTATAGTCTAAAGGTTTGGATTTATTTTTGTTGAGAGCTTATTTATGTGAGTCATTTTATGGAATAATCCGCTTAGTCCTCCTAAGCTATAAACAAAAAATGGCTAAATAAGAAAAAAGTGTGAACTTTCTTTTACATAATTTAATTTCAACTCTAAACGTTATCTAGATTACTTTCCCATCTACTCGAGAATAACTATTATATCGTTCAAGAATACTTCCTTAGCTAGCAACTTCACAAAATTAGATTACGTAACATTTCTTTGGTGCAAATTATATTAGAAAAAATTGTTTTGAAACTTTAACAGAGAATAAACTACGTCTTTTATATCCTATTTTATTATTTGAAAAACTATTTAACCTTCCTCTTTGTAAGTCTAGTATTTAAAAAAATAAAAGTCTATGGGCAGTAATACTATTTACACCAAAATTTTGTAGATTTAATATTAATGGCAAGAAGAAAAATTTAGAATAAAATGAAGCATTTAATTTGTAACTAACTATATTACCCATATTGGCGGAATTGCGCAAAAAGACATTAATCTCTTACAAACTGGTTTGCCTGTAAGTTTGGAACCCGGTTAATTGAGGTTTTATTTCCAAATGTCTTTCAAGTCTTCCTTCACGCCAATGCATGTACATTCATTTTAATTCATGTAAATTATTATTCATCCCTATATACTTAAGGTAATTAAATGCAGCTAACTACCATCGGTAAGGAAAATATAACTAAAACAATTTATTGGGCTTAGACAAAAACTACTTTGGCCTAAGTGAGTAAAAAAGATTTTGGTATTTTTCCACTATTTTACAAGAATTAATTAAGAAATTAAATATTTTAAAATGTCTAAGATTAAAGAAAAATAACTCAAAATGTTAAGAGAGAAATATAAAATATAGATGAAATAAACACAAATATAAAATAATAAAATATTATATTTTTAAATTATTAAGTGTTTTTTTCACTAGCTGCCCTAATACTTTGATTTTACTTTTTTAAGTTTTTTAAACTTTCTTTATTTTTAGGCGATGGAAAAATAAAAAATAAAGGGCTTATCACAGTAAAAAAAACTGTGTTTATTCTAAATGGAAAGTAAGACACCTAAGTATATTAAAAACAGTTGTTGGTCAAAATTATAGTTAATTTTGTAAGGTCCAAAACTAGGTACTATAAATATACCTGAATCGCAAAGCTATAGTCGAATATCCAAAAGTAGATATCTTTCCAGAAATCAACCCGTTATTTTCCTCAAACATTTTGTGGTCACGAATTATTTATTTTATTGACAAGAACAAGAGAAATAAATATTGCTCCACGTTCAGTGTGGGTCCTTACCCACAACAGTGGTAACACAGACCAAGTAGTCAGTCTCATCTTGTTAATTTCCCAGGGGAGATATGGAGGGTGGTTGGCTCTAAGCGCTGGATGAATGTAATGAGGTGGTTCGTTCATATCCAGTGGAGTACTGATCCATTTTCTCTAAAATTCTACCTTACTGTGGATAGCCCAAACATGTAATGAGACGCGGGGGGAAAGAAATATGAAAAAGATGTAGTCTAGGCTTAACTCTAGATAGATTTTCAATCAGAAAAAAAAAGTAGGAGCACGTATATTGTAGTATTCCTGGAAGAAGTACTTCACCATCCCCGTCCCCCTCTGATTTCTTCGTTTCACTGAAGATAACTCGTATTGCCTGGAGTTGATAGCCGTTGTATGTATCGGATATATCAGAGATTGATGAAATGAGGGAGGAAAATACATTCAGCTGCGCATCGTGGCTTGCTTTGGATCACAACAGCACAAACCTTTTTTTTTTACTTTCTCGCTATCTTACAGGTAGAGAAAGTATTGTGATGGTCAAAAAAAATCGAACTCAAGATTTTGATAAATCTTGACGTTTAATAACGGCCCTCCCTTCGCCCCCTGAATAAAAAAGTGTGGTTTTTGACTTTCCGTCTGTCTGTTTGTACCTCCAAACCGATTTTGATTACATTTCATTTCTAAACATTTATAAATATTCCAAACAAAATGGATTCTCTCAATATTTCGGTAAAATTACTATAAGAGCTCCGGTCTGAAGCGTAAATTATCTTTTTTTATATAAATCTCCTAAACTGTTTGAGATATGAAATTACTTATCGCTACAAATATGTAGGTCTCTTTATAATACAAATATTTTACAAGAAGCAAATATTTCAATCTATACGTAAATATATATATTTTCTAACTTTTCGAACATACAAGGTAAAAGTATTGCGACCGCAAAAGAAAATCTAACCTAAAATGTTGATGGATTTCAACGTCTCAATACCCCCCAAACCCTAAAAGGGGGTCTCTGCAATGACGTCTGTCTGTGTGTCTGTTTAAATTTAAAATTAAGAGTAGTTTAAGAAAGGGCGAAAAGAGAAAAGATCGATTTACTCAAAATCGACTTTAACAATTTTAATTAAAATTGGTTTCTAGGTGTTGATTAAGATTATAAATAAACTGGCAATTTTCATTTTACCATGAAAATGACTTTTAGGGTACCTTACAGAATCTTAAATTTACGTATCTCCACAACTATTTGAGATACTAAATAACTTATCATTGCAAAATTTCAGTACTATTAAAAATAATAAACTTTTATATGAAGTATATTTTTATAAATCCAACAGTTTCTGAGATATTGGCAAATATATTAATACAATTTTGTGAGCTTTAGTTGTAAAGAAATACTACTTATGTTTTAATGCAATAATTCAACAATGCCATAGGGTAGTTAAATATAAGTAAGTCTCTCAAAAAGTTTATGTTGTTTTTCCTTAAACCTCTTAGGAAAAATGTTTGTACAACAATGATCTATATACATGTTAAACTCAATAGTCAATATTTACATTTTTTATTGGTCAAAATTTATAAATGAAGAATTTAATAGCAATGCAATGGCATGAAGATTTGTAACACCTAATAAAATGTCAAAAATTTTAACTGGAAGTTTAAATTGTAATACGAAATGTTGAACCTTGTGGACCCAATATTGATATTTTTTATCGGTCCAAACGTACAAATGAGAGCATTAATTCTTTAAAAATAAAATTATAAAATTTAAAACTGGGACTATAAAATATAGTTTTACATAAGTATAGTGCAATTTATGCTTGGGTTTGCTAGTGTATATTATTTCGTTTCCCATATATTACGAGTTCTGAGTAAATATCTCCATTTTCAAACAATAGAGCGAGAAAGTCCGTGCGGAATTTTGTACCATTTGTTTTTGTAGTAATTCTTCTTTCTACCATCAACATTGATTGAAAGTCACTAAAATATAGCATTCTATAAATATCATGGATGGAAATGGTTCACGTACCAATGTGCAAAGAAAATAAAAATGAAGGAAGGAAACTTTGGAAAGATACTGTGCACAGCAAACGAAGAGATAACATTGTAGGCCTTATACTGAGACATGATAGTTTGACGAAGATAGTTATAGAAGGAGATGAGGAAGGGATAGATTCAAGAGGAAGACCAAGACTGCAGTAGATGAATAAGATAGTGGAAGATATTGGTAGAAGAAGGTACACATATGTAAACAAATACTTGGCTCAGATTAGGATAAAACGGAGAACTGCAGCAAATCAATCGCAAGATTTAGGAACTAATGATTATGCTGTATATATGTCTTATTTTATTTACTAAATATAAAGTTCACAAAAAATGCACTGAAAGCTTCGACGTTCCTAATCACTACCTGTTATCTAAATTAAATAAGGATAGTCGACCACAGTGGTCTTGGGGTAAATTGTTCACCTCAGAGCTCGATATTTGTGGGTTCAAACCCTGCTTCGGTTGACATATTTTTCTTGAGAGATAAAAATCCATAGCAAAGCTTCCATCGGAGGGGAAGTAAAGCCATCGGCTCCATGTCAATTGTAGCATGTAAAAGAACCCTGGAAGTTATATTAAAACACCTTTCCCGGCAAATTTGGTAGGCATTTTCACTCTCACTCATAGATTTTTTTATGCTGATAATATAACCAGTTGGTTCCGAAAGTGCACGTTAAATACCACAAATATTTTTTTAAATACGGATAGTAAGACGAAGGGATTTTTTTAAATAGTTCAAAGTATCAAGCTGGTTTAAAGCTTTAAATGTTTAAAAATGATCAATTGTCAGTCATCTGGTACGCCGGTGAATTATTTAACTATTCCCTAGCTACCATCAGTAAGCATTCTTACAATAATCTCGCAACCGGAAGAGCTCTACCGCAAGACCTTAGAAACTTTAAAAGGTTACTTTGGCAATTGCTCAGAAAACTTATTACAATTTTCTTTCTTTTTTCCCCCTCGCTATCCGGTCGCAACATGTTGCCAAAGATGCCATTTTTATTCCTTGCCATGAAGTCCTGAAATAACACAAAATGTGTGCCCCATAATACTTAGCTTCAGGACATTCTTTACTATTTTCATTTTCAAAGCCTTCTGAAACCTTTTATAACGATATCATCTTTCATTGCCGAACATTCAAATGCACGCCATAGATATAGCAAGTATTATTATTATTACTACTACTACTAACTATTGAATCTCAATAATATAATCACATTTTTTTATTTCTTTCTGCAAAGAAATGATTCAATTGAATCTTTTTCTACGTCGAAAGGGTTGTTTAAAATAGACGTGACGTACACATCTCAGTTAGTTTGGAGGAAAATACTTTAACTCAACGGGAGCGGGAAAGAGTGAGATAGTAGGAGGGGGAGGAAAGAGGATGAACCCAATAATGGAGGATGAAGAGAAATAGCGAGGATTATAATGAAGTACTTGGTAACAAAATTAAAAGATGATGGGTGAGGCAGTAATTGTTTAAGGAGCTAGGATCTTTTGTAGCAAAGTACATAAATCATCTAAGGCAGGCATGTAAAAGTAGCGGCCCACGGGCCACATGTGGCCCTGAGCCTAATTTGTTTGTGTTCCATGGATATTATGATGAACTATCATGTAATGCAAACCTATTAATTTTCTTTTATAAACACCGAAGAAATAAATTTTGGAATGTGATATTCAGGAATTTGGAGAATTCTGGCATGTGAGGTTTATATACCATATCAGCTGTACTCTTTCTTTTACTGTTATCAATTCCCCACGAGAAATGTTGAATTTTTGCACCAAGAATGTGCAAATGTTTGGCAGAACATATATTTATGTTAACAGTTGTTTTCCCACGTGAAATGATTCGAAAAACCCGAGATATTTTAGCTTATGAACAAACATATATCACCAATGTATTAAAATGATGACTGGCGAATAAGATTTAAAGCCTGACATTAGAACAATTATTGCAACACTCACACCAGTATTGAAAATAAAGTGTTTAAATTTTGTTGTTGAAAAAATACATATGAGTCCTTACTCTTAATGATGTATAAAAATTAAGCCTACTCTTTTCTTTTTTGTAGGCCTAATAGGGTAATAGGTTGGAATTATTTTTACTTAGGATAGTTACATTACATTTTTATTATTTTTTTCAAATTGTAAGCCCCTTCAGTATTTTTATTTTTCAAGTGTCCCTTATGATCTAACGCGTTTGACACGTCTACTCTAATTAGAGTATCTGTATTAATACAGATTAAAAAATATATTTTGTGCATCGAGTCTCAATATACGCTTATTTTGGGAGGAGACCCTTTTATGAAAGGCCTTATTTCTAATCATAATACTAGTGTATAATAGTAATATTTTGGTAGGATAAAAGTCCTTCCATGGCTGTAATAGGAAGTTCGTTCGAAAGGATTTTATTCATAATAAAATACTACTAAACACTAGGTGTCTGGTACGAAA
Organism: Timema californicum; assembly: GCA_902141385.1. Lineage (NCBI taxonomy): Eukaryota > Metazoa > Arthropoda > Insecta > Phasmatodea > Timematidae > Timema > Timema californicum. Next base: position 5,931 of record CABFOW010003276.1, read on the forward strand.
TAAAGCCATATACAACGTGCTTCCTACTAAAATCATTAAACGTAACCAAATGCTTATAGCCCCAACGGCTGGTGTAACAGATCTTCTCATGATTTCTAAATAATACGACTATATGTTTTACAAAATATAGAAACTCATGGAATCAACAATGATCAATTTTATGTAAATTATTTCAATAAAATAATACGTACGGATGCATTTTATCTACTAAACTAACTTTTGTATAATTTATACATATACCACTAATTAAACCCTAAAATGAAGCCACTCTATAAGAAATATAATACCGTGGTAAACCGATTCAGTTAGAAAGAAGGCCTACAAAGTTAAGTTAACAATGGGATAATGTTGAATGTAATGATCTAGGTCTACAATAATATTAATACACGTGTTCTTACAAATGTCTTTGGAAAGAGGAAATAACATATTGTCTTCACTTACCTTTTAGTGATAATATGCTATCATTAGGTAACTGCTTCATATTTCACCAAACAACCACATTTCCAACCGCCCACTGTAGTTGAAATTTACGCCGGTAGAGGCAGTCGATTTTGCTCGCTCGTATGATAGGGTGAAGTAGCTTAGAGGATTTGTTATTATTTTCATACTCGATTATTCACTATAATGACTAAAGTTTTAATATTTGATGATTAATTGTTTAATGTAAATAAATATGATTTCTCGTATGAAAAGTAACTCGGGAGAAGCTTCGTACTATTTCTATGGGGTAGTCTCTCCATCAATTTACGATGCAACTCTGTTTGCTTTGTAATGAAAAAAAAATTACAGTGTGAGATAAATATGTATTATCTATATATTTTTATATATAATTTACTTTGTCTAGTATCAAGTGTCTTCTGATATATTATGCTGTAACAACAATAGTTAATATCAAGATGTATAAAGATTGTGTTTTTGTTGGGCGCCACCCCTATTATCTAGGAGAAAAATAATAATTAAAAGAAAAAACAAATTCACCTCGGCTAACTCAGTCAGTGGCACTACTACTGTCAATACTCGAGACCACAGGGTAAACTTAAAACTAAAACATGAACAATTTAGATAAAATGGATTGTTGGAACAAAATGTAATTTAGACTACAATAAAAAAATAAATGTATAAAATAACAATTGTTGACACTTTTGTGGATATATTATTGTTTCCCCTTTTACCACATCCCAAGCCTACCTATGGAATTCCGGGTAGCTATAATTATAATTTAACAAAGTATAGAACAGTATTGTTGAAACAAAAAAAAAGAGAAATAATATATAATCAATAAAATTAATAATTAGACATACAAATGAAATGTTAATTAATTCTCTGCAGTAGTCTGTCTTTCTAAAAGTAAATGAATACTGATTTTTATAGGAGAAAAAAATGATAATAATAATTTATAGTTGAAGAGTTGGCTTGGCCTCACCCTGAATTGGTCCATATTGACACAAACTTCAGAGATTTGTTACACTTTAGTAATTCGAATTCTTACGCAATTTGAAACGAAAATACACACACTTAGATTTCCATTTTATCACTTGTACTTTAATTCAGAGACTTTAATTAATCTTAAAATAATTTTAGTTTTGGCTCCATGTTAAACCAACCCCGAAGAAGAACCTCGTCTCCTATCCCAAATCTTCCAAAAATCAAATTTAAAAATGTTCTATTCATACTTCCAAATCCAAAGAGAAAACTAATATATATATATAAACAAAAGATAAAATGTTGGCTATGGACTAGAGATAAAAATCAAATACAATGCAGGTTTAATATAAATATTGAACTGTATGCTAATGAAAGTGAACAGTGTTTTCTTAAAGAATTAAATGTTTATTTCCTTCTGTCAAAATTGAACAACGCGCTGTTTTTGAGTTATTTACATCAAGCCTTGTCTCTTCTTCTACAACCACGAGACTCGCTACTCACTTGTTTGATAGAACTGCGCATGCTTTAAAACCAACTTGGCTGACGTTCATTATAAATACAAGAGTTAAACCAACTTCTTAGAAGGATAATTAATACGTTTAATAAAAGGTAAGTGTTCTTCTTTAAATCGAAATTCCTTATTTAGATTATTTAAAACAATGTTTTACGTTGTTCCTTCCGTCCTTTTATTTTATTTAATAGATGTAAATAGTATTATTAGTCAGGCCGGCAACCAGCGTGTGGTCTAACTTCGAAGTGCTTAATTTCACGCGAAAATAAATTGGAAATTGTTCACAAAAAGTAGAAAGCATAGGGAAATACAAGGTAGGGTGGCAAATTACGTCACAGCTTAGAGGAGGGAATTTTAAATCTCTCAGCCGATGAATGACACATAATGGTCTCAAGTCAGATTTCTTTGTTTGTTATTGTTTACATTTTATGATATTTTTCGTTTATTTAGATCGATTACCCTTTCAGAATTTATATATCTAAATTAAAATTAATTTTGTATTTTTATGATGTTACTATCTGATTAGATGGATATTTATTGAAGAAGACCCACAAGGCTATTCGTTTTTTTTACAAGGACTCTCTGAAAAGTGACGCTAATAGCGGTGTTTTCTTTTATGGTTAGCCAAAACTTTAATAAATATCCAGAGAAACCTTTCAGAGGCAGCAAAACGTCTTATTACCGAATAAAAGTATCCTGAAAACGTGTTCGTATAATTGCACCAATACTAATACGTCGTATTTTATTGTATTTGTAAGTGTCGGTTTTTATTCATATGAAATCATCACCATATATGAATCTTACTTGGTATGCCATTATTCCACATCCATTCACACATATAGTATAAACTGCTACGACTATTAGTTACACTTTTAGAAGAGAATGTGAGTGATAGCTATATTAATATTGAATTTCAAACAACTCTTCTAAAAAATACAACCAATAAAATGAGTTTTCTTAATCACTCGTCTCAATCTTAAAGATAATAAAAAACAGCGTTTGAACTTTAAATAACTTTGTTTTAACTCCAATTTGAAAAAATTCGTTGATACATAAAAAAGAAAATAATTTTATTTGTTAATTTCTTTTTAAAATATATAGATTCATATTTTATAACATCCACAAAACAAATTTGAACTTGAAATACATGATTGTGCAAAGAACCGTTATTCTTCGTCGTCATGACAACTAAGCACGTTATAAAATACAAGCGGCACACATTGTGTTGTTAGCTATGTCCAAAAGCAAAGCCGTAGCCAGCCAATAATTTTTTTTGGGGGGAGGGGGGAGACATTCCAAAATTGTGGAAGGATAGAAAGAAATTCTAAATGATAAACTAGAATCTATCTGAATTGTTTTTTTTTGTGGCAACACAGTCCCCTAACTTCCGGAGGCTAGGACAAATTCTAAATATTAAACAAATCTAGAAGTTCCCTAAATTTCTTTTTATGGTTTTGATATTGTTTGAATCATAAATAAAGCCATAAATATTTTGTTCATAAAATTTCGGGATGGGGTTGAACCCCCAAAACCTCCCTTGACGAAGGCCTTTTCCAAGAGTATTTATTATTATTAATTTGAGAATGTCTAAATGTACTGTCGGTGATACTGTCTGTTTATGCTCAAGAAACAATAATTCTTCATTTCAAACATACAGTCACACATACCTGAGTCATATGTTATTTAATTCACATTCATATTTGTCCCGCAGGTATACCTTAGTGAACTAGCATATTTTGTCAACGTCTATGAATCCTGTTGACAAAAAACGAGACAAGAGGTAAAATAATCGATGTCTCACGAGGTTATTTAGAATGATAGCAAGTGATAGTGAAATTAAAGCTTGACGGTAAGTAGTAAAACATGAATGAAGGAAATACATTTTAAAAATTAATAACGCTTATTTTTTTTTGCAAACAATATAATTTTAAAAGTAAATCCAGTCCAATGTTCTATTTTGCAAAACCATCGGCTAAAGAAATGTAACTGGGGTAATTAAATGGGTTTAAGACCAATTCCGTGGGGGGTCAAACTCAAGGCAACGCTAACGAAAATAAAAACGGCAAGTATCTGAGGAAGATTCAAAACTTAATTGAGACAGAGTTTGTTTACTTGTGAGAGCAGCGCCGAGTCGGAAGGAGTAATCTCTTCTGGGAGAGAGACGAATAAATAAGTAAACAAGTTAAGGATGCTCACACTGCGAATAAATAAGTAAACAAGTTAAGGATGCTCACACTGCGAATAAATAAGTAAACAAGTTAAGGAGGCTCACACCATGTTAAAATAAATAAATGAGTTGATTCACACTGACAATGTAACACAAATAAGAAAAATCCCAGTAACATTATTAAAACGCCTCGTTATTGTAGGCTTAATCATCTGCTATGGCGTTTACTAAACATTCCGAATATTTGGTTGCACGGATAATGTGTCTGACTCCGATTCGAAAGAGTGCGGCTTGATTCTGTTCCCCTGAACTAGGGTATTTTACTTTAAAAAATGTTTTATTACATTTTATATCTTTAATATGACTCATCCTTTTGTGCTTAATGGTTATTATCAGCTTTGTCTGGCCAAAGAATTTTTAAAAAGGTTATAATATGTTTTTCTATTTTAAACACACTTAAAAAATTATATTGCTATCATACTACTTATCAGGTGTGAAAAATTCGTAGTGTAAAGTATTTTACAAGAATTAATTTGAGACTCCTTTAATCGAGAGAAAAATAGTATTTTTTAAAAACATATTTTCTCAAAATAAAATAAAAATCGAGTATCTTAAGCTGGGTCATGAATCGATTGAATTGTGTTGTCAAATGAGCAAAGTATGACATAATTTACATCGCTCAGCTATTGTTAGCCTGCTTCAGTGGTCACATGGTCTAAGGCGTAACTCTTGCAATACCCTAGACTGTCGATGACAGGGAGATCGGAGTTTAATTCCGGTTGGGTGCACTTAGGGTGTTTTTTCTTAAATAGCTTTCTATTATTCATCCACGCAAATGCGGGTACCATTATTATAATTTTAAACTTCCTCTTCCCTAGCAAACTAACTTAATTAGTAGGAGCCTACAAAAGTGGATAAACCAAAAGGGTACTAAGAGGCGGTACTAAAAAAAAAAAGCTAGGAAACAAACTCTACATAAGTTGAAAATGTCCTATTGAATACATAATGCGCCAAAGAAAATTTACAAACCCAATATGAAACAAAATTTCATTGCACAAAATCTTTGAATTTTGAATATTGAATTGTAAATCAGGATTAAAATACGAGGGAGTGAGGAGATCACAGGGAAGGGCGGTTACAAGGCTGAAACTTTGAACTAAACGTGTTCAACCCTGGTGGTCTTGGGTAAAGTTCTCACCTCAGCACCCGATGTTCGTGAGTTCAAGTCCAGCCGGAGTCAACGATTTTTTCTGAAATTGTAGAAATCCGCATCATAACTTCCTTCGGAGGGGAAGTAAAGTCTTTGGTCCAATGTTGATTGTGACATGTAAATGAACTTAGGAAGATATGTGAAAATACCTTTCCTGGCAAAATTGATAGGCCCTTTCGCTATCGATCATAGAAATCCTCATGCGCTGATATAATCTGTCGATTCAGAAGCTACACATTAAATACCTCAATGAAAAAATATATTCTAAATAAATAAATATGCTATGTATGCACGAATACTCATTCCTTTAGTACAATTTTAGAAGTAATATTTGTTCTTAAATTAGTACTTTCAAGATCAACATTATTAATGACTTATTCTAATAGCTAAGGATTGGAAGGGTAACTTTAAAAATGTATGGAGAGGGGATTGTAAAAACACCCTTTATATTACTTGTAGAGATTCTAACCTTGATCTTCCATCCCCAGAAATCAAGTATATTTTGAGACTGACGCCCTTAGGCACGTTAGCACCATAGTGGATCACAATTGTTCTAATTTTCATCTGGTATTCCTTTACAATACATTGTTTTCCATCACCTATTCCTCTTATAAACTTATCCAAACAAAAACTTAAAACGTGGCTTTGACCATGCTCTCACCGTAAGGCACTTGAAACAAGGGGGTAACCTAATATGGTCTGGTTTCCTGTTGACGGGAAGATCGGAGCTCGAATGCCGACAGGGTGTACATTGGAGGTTTTTTATTTGCTATATTGAGTCTCATTCTTCCTCTACACAAATGCAGGTAAACTTACTCCAATTAAAACATTCCTCATTCTTGCACCATCAATAAAAAACAGATGAATAACCAAAATGTGTAGTGGGCCACAGTGCACCGTAAATTAATAAGTTACAAAATATTTGAGCGTGTGTTGCAGGCGATCAAGTTATGTAAAACAGTGAACCAAACTCTTTATACAGATGGATATGTCCTAAGTCGGGTATGCTGGTTCCTAAAATGACGGGGTTTGAATGAAGTCCCCTCTAACAGGTTCATGAAGCAAATATAACAGCGGCTAAGTGCCATGTCGTGTCCAACTCTGTCATCCTGTTACATTGTATTCGGTGAGGATGTACTGTCCCCTCAGTAATGTAATGCTCTTGCAAATTACTAGCACGCATATCAATTAATAACGCCAAGTAAAACAAGGGTAAGCTCTCTGCCTATTGTGATCCCTAATATGACAAAAGGGGTTCTTCCGTTGAATATAACACGAGGAAATCAAAGTAAATTCATAACCTTAACAATTAAAAAATCAGTTTTAGTCAAATAATATTTACATCTAAAACGCTTCATTCAAAGATTATTATATTCATAATTACGTTTAGAAGCATCTTACCTAGGTTTGGGCGTGTTGGGAAGAATAGTGTGGGTCGAGTAACGAAGCAAACATATGAAGGTAGAGTGTGTTGATCAAAGCAATGGATAGGCCATATAGGACATGGCTAAATGTTGTAGACGAATATGTGAAAAAGTGCAACGTAAATATTTTAAACAATTAAAAAGCATGCATGACCCGGTGTATGGATGTTGTTGAAGGGAAGGTAATATGCAAGGATTGGGAAGTGTGGAGAAAGTTAGTGAGGATGGATTAAGTACTGAGTTGTTTTTGTCTTAACTGAATGCTGAGTTTCTTGCCTACTCTGTAAGGGAACGCTGTGATTAAGTATCTATGTATAAGCATGGCGCGGCCGGGGTTCAATCCCCGGCCCCGGCAAAGAATTATCTGATTACCAAACCCTTCCTTCACCTCTGACAAGACGTGTATTAATCACAACTTGTGAATGTGGGGAGTGCCAGGCCTCCACCGTGGTTCGGATTCCACGTTAAACTGTAGGTCCTTCATTTCATATCACAATCACCCTACCATTACACATTAGCGTAAGTGCGTATAACCCGAACGGGTAGTAAGACGCGGTGCTAATAATAATAATAATAATANGGACTGTAGAATCTTTCCTTTAAAAAATATAGAAAAATTACCAATGAAATTGGGGGAATGTAGAGGGACTATTTTAGATGTAACGCACCTACATTGGGATAAAAAGAGGATCGGAAAATCTACCTCAATGATTCCGGCTGGCCAGGATTGAAACCCACAGTGATAGTCAACTGCAATGCAAATTTAATGCTATAGACCATTCATCCACTGGTGTGTGGGTACTTCAAATGGGTAAACTAAAGATGGTGAGGTCCACATGGTGGCTTTATATCCATTCTTCAGGCAAATGCCAATACATTTAATTACATTTACACAGCTTATGTGGCCGAATGGTCTAAAAATAATCACTCTTGTGTAAGACTGGCCTAATGAAAACGGCTATATCGGGTTTTGAGCCCCTATAATGTCTGATGAGGTTTTTATTTCTAAATGGTTTTCCACACTCCTTCCAAGCAAATGCGGATATATTACCTCTAAAGATTTTCCTTCCTCACCTCTATTCCATTATAGTAATTATCATATATGCGTATAACCTGATCATGATAAAAAAAAGCTTCATATACTGATAATTAGATTAATTAGTTTAGAAAGTTTTGTTAAATATTTAAAGCTACATTGTATATCACTACTGAACGAAAAAAACTGATATTATATTCATGTAACTACGGCTTCAATTCCCAAGTTGAATTCTAAGATATAAGAATTGTAGATGTTAACTGCGTCTGTTTTGGCACGGTGCCCTTTTGGGAAGATAGGGGGGGAAGGTGGACGACTTACTTTTTTTTGTAGCATAGATAAAACAAGTAAATCAATACATTTTATGTTTGATGCTTGATAGCTCGTCTCACCCGAAGGATAGCTAGTGTCTTAGGCGTGTAATAGCTCGAACAAGGCGTCACATCGTGATACGGTTTTCTGTATTATACAACCGGAAACAGTGGAATTATATTTTAAAAAATACACTACAGTTATAAAATAATAACTTTTTAAATAAAAAAAACTATTTCACTGATCTTTATTTTGTTATTGTCGAGTGAATAATGCAAACAGACTCACTTGTATGTGTTTCATGGTTCAAGTGTAATCATGTATCTAACATCCCAGTTAATTAGTCGTGAGATACTCATCAGCGGTGCACACAAAAAAATTGTTAGAGAGTAATGTATTGACACAATAGTGTACTCGTGCTTTTTTTTCAAGTTTAGAATTTTAAAGGCAAACCTTATGAGTATAAACCTGCAAGCTTGGTCTTAAAATGTAGCCAATGAGTTATATATAATATTCATGGCTCTATTTTATTATAGAAGCGCTTAACATGCTTTACATTTCTATTGACATTATTTTTTATCTTTTGGGAGAGTAGGAGGGGAAAATTCTTTGTTTAACTCTCTTTGGGGAGAAAAACTGTAGAATCTTTCCTTAAAAAAATATATAAAAATGGCCAATGGAATAAGACATTCAAGCCATACCTTCTGTGTCCCCAATACATTTTGTAATCATGAATAGATTTTCACCAGGCTTTTTTTTAGAGACATAATTCTTCTATTGGACATTGCCAGCTTTGTGTATTGTTCTTACTTTGCAATCAAATCTGGCATTAGAGATATTTAATTATCCAAACACATTTCCTTCCCTTTTGGCAATAAAACATTAACAACAAACACCTTAATAATAGTGTAGTTTTGCTAAGTGCACCAACCTATATAACAAATAAAAATCAGAGAGAATTATTTTTATATCAAAATGTCAATTTTAAAACAAATAAATTCAAAAATATATTCCATAATGATGGGCACGTAGACTAAACGGTATTTGGGGTTTGAATCCAATCCTTGTGTACCAAGAGAGTTTTTTATAAGAAATGGTTTTCACTCACTCTTCACACAAATGCTGGTACACTTCCACTAAATTCTACCTTAACTAAACCTTCCCCGTTATGCCAATTAACTTAGGATATTTTGAAAGGTCATTGAGAAAAAATGCAAAAAACTTATATAAAAATATCTTAACCAAACTTGTGGGCGTGCTTGCTTGTATTAAAATAGTCTTATATTATATTTAATAATCTTTGTAGATAGTATTTTAATGTGTCAACTATTCATTTCTATAAATTATCAAGATATCTAAACTTTTTTTTATCATATCGAATATTTGGGTTTTTTGGTTAGTTTGAATACCTGATCTAAGATATTTATAAATATAAAATTTAAGGAACATTTCCTTAACCATTTAAGCTTCTAAGAGATGCATATATAAAGATAGAAAGGTTGAATGTAAAAAAAACTCTTTTTGGGTTTGGAAGCACAATAAATGTAAATAAATATTTGTCAATACATCGAGAATTTTGTCAGTACTATAATACTTCTCTAAAAAATTTATATACTTGAGAAATTAAAACTACTTTGGTATCCAAAGGTTTATACAAAAAGTTTTATGAAATTAGTTTACTATGGTGGGTAGTCATTAATTATTTTTATGTCCTTTTTTTTACCCTTAATGCACGTAGAAGTGAACAGCTCAATACTTAATTTCAGAATGTTCTTTATTTACTATATTTTGTTGGTAATTTTTTTAACATAAAATATAATTTGTAATTGAAAATATAAGTTGTGCAGTTTGTAGAATATTCTTCCTTTCTCTCTCAGAAAATAGATCTCATTGGCTGAAGGGAATCCCTTTCATTTTTGTAGTGGTATAAATAAATATCAAAATATCTTTTACCTTCCTTATTTCGGTTTAACCATCGTGAACCCTCCTTTTATCAGTGCCTTGGACGTTTGGGTATAGGACAGATAAAAATAGTCTCAGAAAAGAAAGAAAAAAAACCCAGTTTTCCAATTCAACGCTCCAGTATTTATCTTTATGATAAACCTACATCCACGTCTTCTTTTCATTGTGGCAGAACCTTGTGCCAGTGACAAGAACATGATCTAAATTCCAGCTACGATTCCTCATCAAAGGGACCAATATCAACAGGTATCACTACCCATATTGATGGGCTTGTAGGCTAAGGAGTTAATCTCGTTTGGCCTTATTTTCTCAATACGGTTAGGTTGGGTGTATAATTTCGGCAAGTTATGCAGAGAATGTAATTCTCAGATGCTTTTATCAAATACCCTCCTCAAAATACGGGTACATTTCATTAAATCTCTACCTTCCTCATTCTTACCTAGTTAATATAAATATGCTTTGAGTCTAGACTGGTGGAAATGTAGTGCTGAATAAAACTGGTTTTTAAGTTTATTTCAGTTTGGAAATTACTTTCAGTCCAGACACAACTTCCACATGAACCGGTGATCACGCATTCCTAAATGTCAAGATTGCAATAGACTGTATCACTGGTTGAGTGGCTTTTGAGGAACTTAAGTCGCATTTATAATGGAATTAATGATAGCAGATAAATACCCTCATCCCTCTACTTGAAGCAAACGGTGTTTGGCCATTGAAGCTTGAACGATCTAGAGCAAGACTATTCGAGACAATATCCCAAAACTTATTCTCAGTGAGATCCTCAGAGATATTCCGGGATTATTATTGGGAGGAGAAGGAGGTGGTTGATATGCATTGGCTTGTGGTGGAATCCTACAATAGAACATGACGAGAACTATTTTGGCAATTGGTTCCTTCATAAAGTCATTTAAAGAATTTTATAAAAATTAAAGCTGGAACCCTCGAACCCTTAGTTCCTCGAATCCTATTATATTGAGAGATTCAATATTCGTACAAAACTTTAAAATATATTTGGATTACTATTTAATAAAGGCCTTAAAATCATAACTTCAAGCATTTGGCAAATATCATTTTATAGACTAGTGTAAATGAGAAAATAATTAAATTACAAAAAATTATAAAATTGTATTAATATAATTAGTTGATAACAATTGGCTATTTTGTATTTTATTACATAGCAGATAGTTGCAGATAATTACAAACAAAACAGAATTTGTCGATGGTACCAAACCTTTAAATATCTTTTTTACAAAAGTCAATTTTGAATATTATCACTATAATAAAATTTGTGATTTTTTAAAATGTCTATATATTTAAATTTGTATTCTAGATAGGTTATTAAATAAAATTTAAGATTCGAATTTGAGAGTCGGATTCGAGAAATAAAATATTTGACTCATTTCTAATAAATTATTATTATTATTATTAGCACCGCCTCTTACTGTCCGTTCGGGTTATACGCACTTACGCTAATGTGTAATGGTAGGATGATTGTAAGATGAAATGGAGGACCTACAGTTTAACGTGGAATCCGAACCGCGGTGGAGGCCTGGCATTCCCCACATTCACAAGTTGTCTTGTCAGAGGTGAAGGAAGGGTTTGGTAATCAGATAAATCTGTGCCGGGACCTGGGATTGAACCCCGGCCGCCAGCACAGAAGTCTGACACCTTACCCCTAGAACACCAGGTCACCGTTTCTAATAAAAAATATAATTAATTAATTGAATTTGTTGGTATTATTAAATTGATAAATACTATAAATGGTTACTATATTTGTCATTGAGAATTAATAAAAACATAAGTTACCAAAAATACTTTTGGAGGGAGTTTTAAGCCCCAATACACCCCCTGTCCAAACCTAGGTTTGAACCTGAGGCTGTTATAGATAGTAACACAATTAGGCCCTCTATTCTTAGGTTTGAAGTATGATTTAAATAATCAGGAATATCAACACGCGACTGTTACGTCAAATATGACCCCATCTAAGATAAAGCATTATGTCTGAATGTTGATAATTAATATTTAATTACCATAGATCGTGGTAAAACAGCTAATTGGTCCCTGTGTGGCTAATGACGCTGTGACGCAAGCTAACGAGCTCTGAGAATCAATCAACCATTCACATCTACGGTTTGGTAGCTAGAGCTGTTACAGTACAAGAATGCACTTGACTCTAAACTATGATACACTATAATCAAAATAGTCTTCAAGGGTAAATGACCACCAAAATTAAAATCACATATTTTAGTCTTAAGAAACCAAATATTCACTCTCCATGATTTGTCCATTGTTGATGCTTCATACAAGGAATTATAGAAAATATTAACACATTATATAGCGAAAATATAGCTTACTTAAATTATTGGCTTATAAATAGAACAAAAAGGTTATGTGTGTGCAAATTTATTTATTTTATTGCGAAGAAGCTTCTGAATAAAACTGACCTACACATACCAAAATTCTAGCTTACATTATTAACAAAAATATCTAAAAAACTGGTCAAAAAGGCTATATATATATATATATGATTGTGCAATTATATAATGCTTGGTATATATATACATATAAATATACATATACCAAACAGTATATACTTACACAATTTTTATAAACATACAAAAAAATGCAGCTTACATACATAACAAAAAGCTCATAAAAAGACAAAATGATTATAATATAATTGTATATATATAAGTACAAAAAATTATACACTTACGAAATATGTACATACTTAGGCCCAGAATATTATATATATAAATTGGTCTAGGGGTAAGGTGTCAGACTTCTGTGATGGGGGTCCGGGGTTCAATCCTTGGTCCAGGCACAGCTTTATCTGAATACCAAACCATTCCTTCACCTCTGACAAGATGTGTATTAATCACATCTTGTGAATGTGGGAAATTCCAGGCCTCCACCATGGTTCGGATTCCACGTTAAACTGTAGGTCCTCCATTTCATCTCACATTCATCCTACCATTACACATTAGCGTAAGTGCGTATTACCCGAACGGGTAGTAAGACGCGATGCTATAATTTCAATTTCAATTTCCTTTATTATAGTGCTGGCCAACAGTCTTAGGACCTATAACAGGCCAGCACTGAAAAGTACACAAGTACATACCTTACAATACATATATTTACACAAGAAATAATGATAGACAAAAAATGGCTAAATAATGTTATATACTGATGAATAGTTACGAGATAAAAAAAGTAGTTAATAATAATAAGAATAAAAAGTAACATTAAAAACAAATAACTAAATAGTAAGCAGTAACATTATGCAAAAAATAGATCAGAATATTGTAAGTTTAAACAATATAGGCAGAACCTCTACATGATAAATTATTGATATGGGACATCCTTAAATAACTCTCTGAGTTTGGCTTTCCTTTTATGATAAAAGTCGAATTCGACCAATCTAGAATTGTCGCTATGGATACAACTACCCATAGGGCTCATCTTATAAGAGCTATCGAGAAAAAATAATTTAGGATTACGAGAATCCTGAGAAGGGATAAGAACGCCTACATGATCAAGGGCAAATTTGCAATACATTTTGTTATTGAAAATATTAAAAACAAAAAGGGCATCACAATAAAGTTTACGCGAGAAGAAGGTTTGGAGCCCTAAGAGATTTCGAATTCTGTCATAATCATAATAAATCCGGTTACTAAAGTATTTATCATAGCATGCAGCAACCAATTTTCTTTGAACGTTTTCTAACCTAAGAGAGTCAGAGAAGGTAATGGAATTACAAGCAAAAGTAGCATATTCTAACTTAAATCTAACCAGGGCGTAATACAGACAAAAAAAAACAGTCAACTTTCTTAAATGATGAAGTAATAAATTTATTAAGCCCAAGTAATTTAAATGATTGGAAAATGACATGGTCAACATGATAGTGGAAATAAAGTTTGCTATCCAGGAGGACACCAAGATCATTAATTAAAAGTGTACGAACTATGTTATCACTGTCCAATTTATAAGTAAAAAAGAAAGGATTAGTTTGCCTAGTAAAAGATATAGATCTGATCTTAGATTTATTGATAGACATTCCATTTTCCAAAGACCATTGTAAAATACCATTTACATCATTTTGTAAATCTATACAATCATGCAATTTATTTGATAGTTTTAAATAATTTTACATCATCAGCAAAGAGTAAATAACTAAACGAGTTCAAATATTTACCAATATCATCAATAAACACATTAAAGAGAAGAGGACCTAAATTAGAACCCTGAGGTATGCCACAAGGGTGCTAAAAATGAATTTGAGGTGCGCGAATCAATTTTAATAATGAATTATCTTTCATTCAAATAACTGCTGAACCAATTTATATAAGAGTGAGAAAGTCCAAAATTACCAAGCTTAGAGAGAATAATACTATGCTGACATAAATCAATTGCCTTACTTTGATCAAAATAAATAGCATCAAACTGACCTTGGGCAAAGACTTGAGGGGCAACATGCCCAAGAAATTCTACTAAATTAGCGACAGTAGATTTATTTTTTATAAAGCCATGTTGATTATCTGAAAGTTTATTTTTAAGGTGGAGGAAAGTATGCTCATGTATGATTTTCTTGAATACTTTGGAGATAGTGTTTAAGAGGGAAATTGGTCTGTAATTACAAACATTTGTTCTTTCCCCCTTTTTATAGATAGGTATGACAACAGATTGTTTCCATGTAAGAGGAAAAGTTTCAATTGATAGGCTAGTGTTAAAGATATAGGCTAACAGAGGGCTGAAAATGCTGGAACAGCCTTTAACAATAAAACTTGGAATTCCATCTGTCCCGACACATCTAGAAGAACTCAATTTTTTTAATAGCATTAGCAACATCCAATGGTGTAATGTGGCAAGGATACAGGGCGCGCTCGTTTCAATAACGGGGCAGGGTAAGACAGGAAGTGCTGAATTATAAACGGAATGAAAGTAGCTCCCAAACTTATTAGCAATTAATAAAGGATCTGCAATAGACTTGCCATTAATTTCTAGGTTGGATGGGAAAACTTTATTCATACGATTATTTTTAACAAATTTCCAAACAAATTTAGGTTTGCATTTAATACTATTTTCAATTGAGTTAATACAATTGGCTCTGTCTATAATCAAAGTAGTTTTAACTAATTTACGAAAGTGAGAAAAATGAGAATAAAAACCACTATAATTGGTTTGTTTAATCTTTTTGAAGAAAAAAAATCCTAATATAGTATTTAAGTGTAGAAGAAAACCAATTAGGATATTTGGATGAATTAAGAATGTTAATTTGAGGAATATGCGTTCGGATTTTCCTTTGGACTAACTTGGTAAAATTATCTACAGCCAAATTAACATCCGTAGTAGAATAAACACAAGCCCAATCAGCAGTAGCCAGGTCATTGTAGAGATTAAGGTAATCACCATGTGCATAGTCAATATATGTATTAATGATGTCATTAATTTTAGTAGCAATAGGTACATCTAGTGAAATCAATAAGGATGGATAAGCTAAATCAATATTTACTAGTGAATGAGAGCTTTGAGTAATAGAGGGGCGGTGAAAATTAGCAAAAACAAGGTCAAGGAGGTTAGTGTCATTATCAGCTTCATTAAGTTGTTCTAATCCCATTATCTTAGTCGATGCAAGATGTTGAGTAGCTTTTAATTTAATGTAGAAATGTGAAATGTTCTAAGATTGATGATATTTCCAATCAATTTTGGGGCATTTAGAATCTCCTAGTAGTATTATTCTATAGGGGTATTTAGCCAACACACCTGCAAGAAAAAAAAATAATATTATATATATATATATATATATATATATAAATAATTCAAATATTTCCAAAAAGATAAACAAAATAATATATATGTCCAAAAATATTATACAATAGCATAATAAAATTACTACCAAACAAACAGCTTATACATATTGATAAATTGATAGATTGATTGATATATATATATATATATACATGTGTGTGTGTGTGTGTCCACGCACACATGAAACATGATTTTAAACTGTCAGGCTTTTATAGTTATTTAGACTGGTATCATAATCTAGAGGTCATTTTCGTTCAAGATTACAATACTTTCCTCTTGATATAAGAAAGTAGCAAGTAATAACTACAAACATTTTTTTTGTTTCATTATAACTAGCGAGATTTACTTTTATATTAAATAAATTTATTTTCATTTATGTTCGTTTGGAAATAAAATTTCTTCAATACTCATGTAATACAAGAAGCATCCAGTAAAAATGCTTCTTTGAGAGCTCATTACTTTATTATCCGAGTTTACAAAGCTGTAACCCAATCAAACAACCTCCTTAATTATCTGACTTGTGTTTCTTGCTATGCCTTAATCAAGTTTCATCCCCCACCTTTTCCATCCCTCCTTCCTAAGGGGTTGCTATGGCAACGCTACGTTCGAACGTGATTCCATTACGTTCAAAAACATTAGCACGGCTTGTTTATTCTTTATTTAATCAAACAAGAAAACTATTAATTTGTTGTTGTGAAAAAGAGAGTGTTAGTTAGATGTGAACTGATAATTTGATTCTAAGCCCACCTCGGTGGCATAGTTGCCTAACGCGCTTGCCGTGTTGAGCTTAACTGCTGAGGACGTGGAGATCGAGGTTCGAATCTCGGTCGGGTGAACTGGGGGTGGCTTTTCCTAAATGGTTTTCCCCTCTTCCTCCACGCAAATGTGGGCTCCCTTCCTCTAATTCAACCTTCCCAATTCCTAATTCATTATATTAATTAGTACTTGAAGCGTATAGCCCGAACGGGTAGTAAGATGTTGTGCTAAGTATTATTATTAATTTGATTCTAACACGGAAAGCTGGGTGCTTGGACCCCTAGGTGAAAATTTGGGGGGGGGGAGAATTCAGAAGGGGATACCTTGTAATGGTCATAATACTACCCTTAAAGCGAGTAATATTTGTGGGAATTGAGTATTACTGTAATTTATTTTAGAATACATAACCACACACCTGTGTTATAGATTTCGGGAAGATAAAATGGGTGGCCATAACCAAGTCTCTGAATATCCTGGTTAGATTCTAAGAGATAATATTAAATATCTAGGCACAAGGGTTAGATTTTTGGTGTTAGGTGTAATGAATTAGTTTAAGTTATTGTTTTGGACATGTTCAGATATAATATGTATATTTTCTTATAAAGTGCATGTTTAATATATATTTAAAAATATGTTTATATATATATACATATATACTATAAAGTTGTATAATTCTATATTTCTTATATCCTATATATCTTGAAACCGAATCTCGAATCCGAAACTTAGATTTTCTTTCGAATCTTTAATTCAAATTAGAATCAAATGTACAATTTTAATTAAAGTGGAAATATTAATTAAAATTAAATTTAAAATTGTTTTCTAAATGTTGGTGCCATTGACAAATTCTATTTTGTTTGTCATGTCTATTACGTCATAAATAAAAAATAATCAATACTTCTTTAGTTACTTAATCACATTAATACAATTTAGTTTTTTTTGTGATTTCGTTACATTCACGACCATACAAATATATAATTCCTTCTAACAATTGCTTGAAATTGTTATATCAAGTCAAGGTATCCTTAATTTATTGAATTAGATATATTTTTTTTAGATTTTACGAATCTCATATCTCTAGAATACCTTAGGATTAAAGAGATTCGAGTAATAGAGGATTCAGGCATCCCCCTTTAGATATATTTGTGCGCATGAACTAATATAATATTATTTGATAAGCACAAATATATTTAAAAGTGTTTAATTTTTTTCCACCTTGTCTCACCACCCGTTTGGGCTTTACAGCTATATAAATTATGATAATTGGGCATAGAATGATGATTGAATAAAGAGGAAATATAGTCGCACTCTCATGAAGGGAGAGTTGGGAACCTTTTATAGAATCACCACCCTTATCAGAATATACCGGGATTAAAATACCCATTTCCTCATCACCGGCAAATTAGACAAATGAACGGACTAACCGATCCTGACATTTAGACCTTACGCCCAAATGTGGTGGTAAGTGTAAGATATATACTGTACAGGTGAATATTTGAGTTGAATATTGAACTATTTTTATTAATAAATGAACCAGTGTTTTCCTATTAATAAAATTTAAATGATTGTACTATATCTCCTCTAGCGAAACCCAGAAAGGTAAAATATTAATGGTTTGTCGAAATGGGCTCATGGATAGGTCCAGAGTTGCCAAAGGACACTACTTCTTAAAATAATAAATTGGTAAAAAAATTTAGTTAGTATGTTTTATTTTAGCACTGCCTCTCACTAACCTTAAGGGATGTAAGCATTTGTACTAATTACGTTAATATGGTAGGGATAAGTAAGGTTAAATTTAGATGAGGTGTGTCCGAATTTGTGTAGAGGAAAACTGGAAAACTGTTTAAGAAAAACTACCCTCAATACACCTGATGATATCAACAATCAGTGTGTCTCAATAAATCGAACTAAAATAAATGATGTAATATTGAATATGTATTATATATGTAACAACATAACACATTACCTTCTTCAGTAGCCACATGATATAAGCCAGACTGGTCCAACGTTTTTCATCCTAAGGACCAAGTCTAATCACCAGTTTGCACCATGGGCCTAAGACATATTTTAGTAATCCCATCATATAGATCTTCAAATAACACTTAATAAACCATTTCTTATAATACTCTTATATAAATTGTATTTTTTGTTGCTAGATCCTTTAAAACTTTACTGCAAAAAAAAACATTTCTTAATCTCTATAAAATGTATTATGAAATATGCAAGCACACGTATATAACATAAGGACTTGGCAATATAAATATACATATTTTTACTAATCAAATAACTACATAATAAATAATAAAACACAATCTTGACCATTTTAATATAAATATTTATATTTGAATCATTAGTTATTTCAAATCTGCCCTCGAGGATTTCACTTTAATTTTCCTCCAGGATACTGTGTAGGCCACATTTTCAATGAGTGCGGGCCGCATTTGGCTCGCAGTCCACAAGTTTTATCCCACTGATCAAAGACATCACTCTCGTGTTGGACAAGACTGACGAGAACTTCAGGGTTCGAATCCCGTTCGGATGTACTGAGGTTTTTTTCCAAAATGGTTTTCCACTCTCCCTTTACATAAATGTGAGTACACTTCCTTTAAATTCAACCTTCCTCATATCTAACTCAATAGAGAAGATAGTACTTGTGCATATACACTGACGAGGCATAGATACACGGTTCTAAAAAAATAACTACCTGTCAACCAAATTTAATAGGCCTACAAATATTATATAGTGCCGATTAAGAGCATCATAGCAGGCCCAACTCAGATCCCGGCTCGCATCTGCGTTTGTGTGTGTGTGCGTGCGTGCGGGAATAGAACGGACCAAGATGTGCTAGAAATGTGTGCAGTGCATTCGTATTGGAATGATTACTAAAAATTTTCCGCGGTGACAATGGGGTGAGGGGGAGGGGTGGGTAAAGCAGCCTAGTGTCTTGTTAATAAATACAATATGTCCGTACTAAGAAAAAATACATATTAGTGTGCAAAGCTCTTCTGTGAAGCCATTCTAAAATGGTCAAAAACTGCCTTTTCAATGGGTTTTTTTATGCTCTATATTAGGAACTTCTATTAACTCTTTATATCCATTAATGTTTAACCATAAATGATCCATATGGAATAGTGTTCGTGTAAATCTACTATCTCTAGCCGACTGTATCACAGAGTTAATGCACATGTGATGAAAGCTCTTAATTAATATACCACGAGTATGACCATGTAAATGCATGTCAAATATGTACTTTTAAAACAGATCATGAATTTTGGTGGTAGTTTAAGTTCGCTGTATCGATTACATCTGAGACTATCATTAATTTAAAGTGTCACAAAGCCCTAGTAACTAGTATGAATATACATATATAAATATATTTATATTATATTTTATGGTTTAGGTTTGTTTCGGGTAAATTTGAGAGGATATACAGATTCAAACGGAACTTTTAACACACTCATTGTATTTTAAAGGCATTTAAGGCTAATTTTTGTTTGAATACCTTTTTTTACTTCATTCAGCACTTTGTTACATAAAAAAATATGTGCTCTATTATACAACTATTTTCTGTCCATTTGTTTTTATATTAGATCTTTAAATTGGACGTATTAGGAGCACCATTATTTTCTTCGAACCAAAATGGTTCCCTTTCAATATACACTCAGTTTATCTTGCACGTTTCTACCCCAGCCACAGAGTATTTCTTTGTCTGTGACCCCAGCATAGCTTACAAGATAGAGACAGTGTAATCCGTCAAGGAACGACTGCTACCGTTCAGGCTAAACGAAGTGTGAATGATTCAATAAAGCTTTAGACAAGGTGTTCACTTGCTCATTCTTCATGTCAGAATATGGGTGGAAGGGGACTGACCTCCAATTCAGAGTGGCTGGATATAGGAGGTGAGCTACTTTTCCGTGGGCCACCTATAAGGATGCGAGGAGTGGGGGTATGCTTCCGATTCAGTGCTAGATACTCTACAAGTAGTGCAAAACAAAGTACTTAGGTTTATCTTAGGTGTGAACACCCAAACTAACAATGCACACATACACGCTACCACCGGTAGTGCGACTCTACAAGAAATCTTCCAGCAGCGAGGTGGCAAATTCTACAAACAAGCCCGTGAGGTAGAAGACAACGCCATAGTTAGAAGACTTGGCCAGTACGACATCCGAGAGCCAATGAAATACAAGAAGCCCCGGCTCGAATGATCAAAACACCTACACACCTTCCCAATCAACTCCTTCCTACTAACCACTCCTGTTTCTCAGCATTGCCAAATCCTTGGGTCCTCGTCCCCAAATCTCCCTATAAGCTAGAATCAGTTTTCTTCACACCTGCACTTTCATCAAAGCCATGTTCGCTTAGTGTCTAATTTAATTTTATGTATTTTCTTTCAGCTCGACTAGATCTTACTTACACACTACACCAAAAGTACTTCGGGCCTAACCGCGCTTGTGTTTCCATCACAGTGTACTATGGCTCGAACTAGCAACTTCACACTAACACTGTCTATCCCAACATACAAACCTTCACCCTCCAACTTCATTTTCCCTTCACAAACAATTTACACTTTTAGAATTAGAGGTTATGATCTGTGACTACAGAGTGGTACTTTAGGCATAAACAAGCCGCCTATCCCCTCTGAAAGTCGCTTCTGACATTCAGAGCGAGTAGTTCAAGGCAAACAAGGGAGCGGAGCTGTGGGCCACCCTGTAGTATCTGCGCTAATGAGTTAGGAATTGGGAGGATTGAATATAAAGGAAGTGGTCCCGCCTCGAGTGGAGGGAGAGTGGAAAACAAATTGGAAAAAAGTCTATACGAGCGAGATTCGAACCTTGATCTCCCCGTCCTCGACAATGAAACTACACACCATATCAGTTCATTAGCTAACTAAGCCACTGAGGCTGTTCATAAACTGCATCATAGTACAGTATGTAAGTTATCTACCAATATTGTATTTACATTAAATACTAGTGCAGTGTATAATCTATAAGTTAGTGCAAAAAATAAATATAAATATGAAAATTAAATCCAAATTCAACATAATTATATAAGTTAAATATCAATGCAATAGATCTCATTATCATCTTGTTTGATACTGTCGATAACTTGGAGGTCAGGGCTCGAATCCCAGCTGGTTGAAATGAGGTTTAAAAAACAGTTTATCACTCTCCCTCCACGCAAATGTTAGTATATAACCACTAATTTATAAATTCCACATTTGGCTAGATATGATATACGAGTAAGATGTGGCGCACACACAAAAATAACTAATTACAGTAATGTGATATAATGTTTCATTACATGGCGTATTTTGTAAATATCGAACCCTCCCACATGCCTTGAAGTGTTCAAACCAAATGAGAAATTTTGTACGCAAATTTTTAGATTATAAATTGACCAACTTATACCCCATCTCCTATCTCTTTGCCGTGTTTAATAAAACCTTAATTAATCTGTCAGTGTCTGAATTATAACTTACTAATCAGTTTCTTGGAATAAGAGAGCAGCAAATGAGCGTAACGAAGTGTTGGAACTTAAACCATTTAAAAGCTATAAACAGTGTTTAAAAACTGCCCTTAATTATCCCTGTCAAGTGTTCGAGATATCCGACAAAGTAGAGGTGACTTGAGATTTAATTTAAACTTTTAAAACCTTATTTTCCCTCTTAGCTTAAAAACTTTTATTTCAACTTGTTCCCGAAGGGGGCACACCTTGAGTTAGTATTTTCTAAAGGTAAAATTTATTTCAGTTGGATATAATTGTACGTACAGGTATTAATAAGCCTTGTATTAAGCGAACAAATAAACTAATTGTCTGCACACTACGTTCATTTTAAATATATATGTATCAAATACAAACTTGTATACATTTTTCAAAACTTAATGAAGCATTAAGATGATTATTCATCTCAGCTTGGGCTTGAGATCCTTTTAAATATTGAGAGAATGAGGTCATGTTTAAATAAGTTTATTATTGGTAAGGATATTTTTTTCAAGCATAAGGCTATTTTTCTTGGGGTTATTAGATATTCCTCGCAAATTTCTGGCGTGGGTCTTAATCTACGATTTTTGAATATGGGTGGCCATGGATGAGTTTCAATCTCTCTTTCTTAGATCCTCAAATATTTTAAGGTATCCAGCGTTTGTAGTATATTGTTAGGAGAATTGTATTATGACAGTTATATTTTAAGTTTCGTGTAATTGTCCTCGAGTATATGTTTTTTATTCCCTTAATGTCCTGAGTAAACAAATAAAAAGTGTATTCCATAATGTCCTTTGATATGGACTATCGTAAAAACCTTTGGTTCAAATCCAACACCGCTAAATAATTCCCCCAATCAATCAATGTATATCCGATACAATCATAAAAAAAATAGGTGGATGGAATGTAATCAAAGATAAAAATGCTCCCATCTTATATTCACGATAGTTAGTCCCCCGTGCTATATCTCCCAATATCTAAGCCCCCGGCCGCCAAACTCCCAAAAGTCCCTCATCTAATATATCCCCGAAGACATAGGTTAAGTTGGGATGAGTTTTAAGCCATTCTACCGTTAAAAACGATGGTACAAATGTACTTAATCCAACATCCTCAAAGTTTTCATGTTTTAAAACACCAAAATCCAATAAATCATTTTGATATGATCTTTGGTTTGAATCCAAGATGACACGAGGTTGAATCAAAACTAACATCCCTCCCGTTCTCAATGTGATAAAAAAAATTGTCCCTTTCATATTTTTATAGTGTTCTTTTAAATAAAATCTAGCGGCCTTATAAACATTCTCAACACTGAGCCCTCAAATACCTCTCCAAACATCTTGGGGGAAGGGAGAGGGCCCTCAAACAGTCGCGTATTCTTTAAGGCGAAAGTAAAGGGGACGCGAAAAAAAGACCAGTGTTTCCGAAGTTTTTGTCAAAAACTTTTTTTTTCAAAATAAATCAATAATAGTTCCAGTAGAAAAATAAAAGTTATTTTTCTTTACAGGGTGATATCAACATTTCTTGATTATCTGTCAAAGGTGTCCTGGAATCTAATGACAACTTTTTATCTTAATTTAATAAGTTTAGCATCTAATGATAGATCATATGCTCATGACAGAAATTCAAGAACTGTGAATATCACTATGTGAAGACAATTAAACTCTATGTTTCTACTGGAGAGTTGTTTTATAGAGTTCAAAAATAAGTGTTGCTATAATAACTGCAAAAAAACATTACCCCTTTCTCGCTTTCCCTACATCCTCTCCGCCATTTGGCCACTGAAGCGAATGCTGATAGAATATAGGCCTAATATATATGGAAAGAGAGTCTATTACTTGTAACTTTTCTGCACATGCTTTGGTACGTAAACATCGCTGAAAACAATTATTGGCGATAGTTCAAAATAAGACACTAGTGTGACTTATAATTAATGTTTTTGCAAATATTCGCTAATAATCACCATGGATGTTGACATGGTAATAGTTTCCTTGTATTTAATTTAGTACTAAAATTATTATATACGAATACATGATCCGTATGTGCAAGGTATTAAGTGGGGAGAGGGGATTACTTATCTGTGATCCATTGCTGGGCTCTAAGCCATGGCTCGTGAATGTTAATGTAAATGTAACTAGCAAACCTGTGCGCAAATTGTGTATACTTAGGTATCTTAGGGAGGGAATATCTCTGGGTAAGGTTTCAAGGAATATTCTCCACCTGAAGATGGACCCCATAGCCCCAGCAGTTCTGGAGATACATATAAGGAGGGGGAGGGAGGGGGGAATTCCAGTTAAAATGTATGTCATTATTTTAATAATAGTTGCACATCTACAGGGTCAACACATTTCTATTAAAGTCTTCATTTTTTTCAATGTAGGCCCATTAAATAGCTCAATTTGGGTCTGACAAGAATATACACTTTTTTTCAGCACCTTGTCTTACTATTCATTCGGGCTATAATCCTATGTACTAATTATTACATTAATGTGTTAAGTATTAATAAAGTTAAACTTGGAGAAAGTGTTATCACATTTGCGTGGAGGGAGAGGGGAAAACCATTTAGGGGAAACCACTATCAGTACACCCAGATTGGAATTGAGCCCCGATTTACTCATCTTTGGCAGTTTGGTATATTGAGAAAGTGATGCCTGAAACCATGTAGCCACCAAATCTGGTGCATTTTCTTATTAAAGGGATGGATTAGAGACTGTGTTAACCAGGAAGGCCAATATCCGTTAATTAAAATGTATTTTGTTCGCGAACAAAAATCCGAAATCTAGATTTATTAATGTTGATATTATATAGCATAGTGATATAATTTGACTGGTTTCTAGATAATTCATATTGAGGATTTGTAGAACGATTTTGGTGTACAAATAATTCCTATTCCACAGATTCTATGGTTTACATAATAATTTAGTTCCCACGGATATCCCAAAGCCCTCAGAAACTTATTTAATTACTCTGTCTAAGGTATATGTCAGAACTAAGCTAGTAATTATTACCAATATTATAATTTTAAAATAAATATTTACCTTCAAGTACTGGCTGTATATTAAAAAGTGCTCTTTCTTCTTACCCTCTCAAATTAAATAAATAATTTACATTATACAATATCTGAAACAAGAAAATATAATAGCTTTATAAAACTCGTTTTAGTGCTATAATGAATGGTCTAGGGATATGTGGTCAGTGAAAATGTTGCCCTCATAGAATCTTGGAGGAAAATTAAAGAGAAAGCCTCTGTGGAAGATGTGAAACAGCTTATGATTAAAATATAAAAATAATGTATGTAACTATAAAGGTAATGAATGATTGGATTTTATTATACATTTATTATATTAATAAAAATATGTATGATCCTTTGTTGTCAAGAGAAATTTTATGTGCGTGCATATTTATTTCATAATACATTTTTGGGAGATTATTAAATTTTTGTTTAGCGAAAAAAAAAATTCAACCAAAAATATAAGTTATTATAAGTATTTAAAATAATTGATCATTAACTGTTATTTGTAGGTTTTCATTAATTTGATGAGATTACTAAATATTTATTCGGTCTGTGGTGCAAACTGATATTTATATTTGGCCCTTGGGATAAAAAAAAAAACGTTTGGCCACCCTAGACTAAGGCATAATTTTCTCAAATAGTTAGGTTGTCTAAGATGTAGACATTGGGACTCAAACCCTGGAATGTGTACTTAAGGGGTGGCGTCTTAAATGGTTTTACACCCTCGGAGGTACATTTACAATTAATTCTACAATACTCATTCTTATTATGCTAACATAAATATACGAAAATCCCGGAAGGGTTGTAAGATATGGATAACGGATAATTACACAATACTTTCCAACCTGAAATTTTTTCCTGATATTTAAGCCACTTTACTTCCAAACTAATATCATGAATTTTATTTTATTTAGGTTATTTAGCGTTCACTTTCTGTACTGAACGATTATATCAGCACACGAGAATTTTCTATCAGCAAAAACGAAATGGCTTATCAAGTCTGCCGGAAAAGGAATTTTGACATACCTTCCAGGGATATTTTACATGCCACAATCGACATGAAACTGATGCCTTTACTTTCCTTCCGAAGGAAGTTGTGCTACTGATTTTTATCGCTCAACAAAAACACGTCAACCCTAGCTGGGTTTAAGCCCACAAACATTGGGCCCTGTGGCGAGAACTTTACCCCAATACCACTGAGCTCGACCGAAATAATATCAATATTTGGAAAACCATCTCTAGTTCTCTCCAGCTGGAAAAACAAAACTAACACAATTATATTTACTTTCTTCTTATATTTTTTAAGGCCTTAACCTTACGTCTGATATTCATGGGTGCCTCTTGACATAACACGTGTCATAAATGTATTGGCATGATTCTTCTGGAAGAAGTTTTATAAAATTATGTCTAAGAGGGTCACCTACCTGAAGGAAAGTATCATCACTTTGCTGTATTTCATTATGATAGTGGCAACTCTAACAAATTTAATAAATCATAATTTTCTTAAAATTGTCTGATGTGATGCTGTTAAAAAATGAAAATATTTGTTTGAGGAAAACTAGATATAAGTTTCTAGCTTTTTACTTAGCACCACGTCTTACTACCCATTCGGGATGTATTTAGGAGAAGTGTACTGGCATTTTCGAGGAGGAAGAGTGAAATAAAATTTTGGAAATACCATAATCAGTACACCCACCTGAGATTCAAAACTTGATATCCCCATCATCAACAGTCTAGTCCAGGGGTCTCCAAACTTTTTGATATGCGGGCCACATAATATATTTTATACATTTTTGCGGGCCAAAGTAACGTTCACCTGTTATTCAAATAGCATTATTTTTGCCCTGAATACCTTGACGTGTGTAAATAGATCATAATTTTTTTTTAAATCAACAAGCAAATTTAGATTAAAGTCATAATATGACTATTATTATTATTATTATTATTATTATTAGCACCGAGTCTTACTACCCGTTCGGGTTATACGCACTTACGCTAATGTGTTATGGTATGGTGATTGTGAGATGAAATGGAGGACCTACAGTTTAACGTGGAATCCGAACCACGGTGGAAGCCTGGCATTCCCCACATTCACAAGATATCTTGTCATATATGAAGGAAGGGTTTGGTAATCAGATAAATCTATGCTGGGACCGAGGATTGAACCCCGCCCGCCAGCACAGAAGTCTGACACCTTACCCCTAGACCAATATGACTTTTTACGTCTGTAAAAAATCTCCACTTTCCAAGGCCAGTCAGTGCTTGATAAAAGTAATTAACGTTGATTCTTCTCTGTGAGATATGAATCAATTTGTATGTAATGAATTATATTTATAATAATTATTAGTTAATATTTTATTTATTGCTTAAATTAGATAACGGGAATTTACTTTTATACCCTTCTGTCAGAAGACTTAGAGCTACCTAAAAATCGTCATAGTCAAGGAGTTCTGTTTTAGGTATAAGGAATGGCACTTGCGGCTTAAAATGACGGTTTGCAATACCGACAGTTCACTGGTTTGATGTCATTGGGGGGAAGCACGCGTGTGGACAAAAATTGAACTTGTCAAATAAACTGCGTGGCTAAGAAATAACGAATAGAAACAATTAATTTGTTTTTTTGATAAAATCTTGGAACGGGCCGGATATAATCGTGTGGTGGGCCAGATGCGGCCCACGGGCCGTAGTTTGGAGACCTCTCTGGTCTAGTCTACTGTGAGTGTGACACATTAGATTATGTGGCTACCCAAGAGGGTTTCTAACCATTTAGTTTGATCTTAGAGCTGTGATATTTCGTGCAAACAGTCGCTGAAAATAAGCTAATTTCATCTTTTAATGATTTATTTAACTTATATAACTTAAAATGTAAGGCATTTAATTAATAACCGCATGTTTATATATTTTCCTCCACTTCAGCGTACTTAATAATACGATATATACATATATGTGCACGCCTGCAAAGCGTCTCAGCACTCCGGTAGGCGTCCCCATTAATACCAAGCTTACTAACAGCTTAACTTATGTGATAATGATGATGAAGGATAGCTAAATGATGTCCACACGCATTAGTGTTAAGAGGAGTTCAATTAGCCACCAGTAAGCCTCTGCTAGGGTACTCGGTCTAGATTCGAACCTTAACCTCTTCTATCATTGGCAATCCAATATTTTAGGGACTGATGCCTTAGTAAATGTGACAGCTGTGTGCGGGGAAGTTGAAGGGGAAAATAAGGATGTTTTACGGAGTAGATAACACACCGAACTTTACCTTTGTATAATTTAATTAATAAGATATTATT
This sequence comes from Timema californicum, assembly GCA_902141385.1. Lineage (NCBI taxonomy): Eukaryota > Metazoa > Arthropoda > Insecta > Phasmatodea > Timematidae > Timema > Timema californicum. The sequence goes on from CABFOW010003276.1 coordinate 34,332, forward strand.
AAAATATTGACGTGGATCAAATGCCTATATAAACTACTAGAATACATTATTGAAGGAAACAGTGTTGTTGTTTTTTAGGAAATTCCCCATTGAGTTGAATACTAACAAAAAATTTAAAGCCCACAGGAGACCTATTTGCGATATTTTACTAAATATAATGATTAGGGAGACGGAATTTAACAGTCAATAATGAAGTAATTCACAAATAAATGGGTAAATTTAAAACTTTTTTTTTATATTCTAAATTTTAAAAATATCTGTAAATCAAATAAATAATCCAATAGGATATTAAATTGTTCAGAAATCACTGTTGCAGTCACATTGATACTAAAGAAAAAATACTCTGTATTTGTCATAGTTAAATTACAAAACAATAATTAAAAACGTTAAAGATATTTCTAGTATAAATACTCATTTAATTGGAGGAATTTAAAAATTGTGTAAAATTGAAAGGTTGTAGAAGTTAAAAAAAACACATTGACGGCTTAATTTATTTGATCTACCCAAATTTTAAGAATTTAAAATTGGGTCTCAGGAATAAAATATATGTTATCTTAAATAATCATAGAAGAGAGCTACACTCTTTTGTGGGCTATTCCTTTTGACGTGGAGTTTATTTTGATTGATATTTTCCCAGACCTATTGATTTTTACTTAAGGGCCTTGGCCCTGTCAAGTGCAAGTCTAAAACCTATTTTTTGGGATGGTGGGCGGGAGGGTGAAAGGCGTGGCGTGGCTTCACAACCAACCAAAGTATCCTTCCGCGCCAACAAGAACAGATGGATCACGGAAACAGTAGATGGCGCTAGATACCAGACAGGTCTTGCGGACAAATAATAGGTTTTCTTGAGAATGGGTGAAATTTATATGGTAATATTTTCGACACCTCTTCTAAAATAATGTATCAATGTTTATTAGATGTTACATTTTCTTATTTTCTGTTGTGCAGCTGGCAGTTTTCTATTGAAAAATGTCTAAATTATTTATATTTGACCACTGTTAAAATTTTAGAGGAGGGGTGTATATAAAAAGTATAACTTAATCAACATGCATCTATTCTTGAAAATACCGTTTCCAAAGAGAAAATTGTAAACCAATAAAAAAAATCTTGAATATAAGCGTTTGTTCTCATGGTTCCGCATTTCCACGCCAAATGAAAAGGGCCAATCGTTTTAATTTGAAGCAAGTTTAGTTTGTCTTTAATTTTATATCAGTTCCCAGCCGAAGCAAATGAGAATATTTTTGGATGGGGTGGCTGTGATCCACGAATATAAATGATAATATCTGGTTGTCTTGTTTCCATCCTGAGCAATCATCGAACCGTACGTACTGTGCCACGAAGGGTAAATACTTCAAAGAGTGCTAATACAATCCAAGACACAAATGTATCAAAGATGACGGATATAATAGAATCTATAAAATACACCTGGTACTTTTCTGTGGTACATTTTCATACACAGTTATCAAGATCATAATTTTAGGGTAGGGGAAAGGGAAGTTATACAAGGTGTTTGGAAACTCAACGCCCAAACTGCATATATAACTTGTTTGAACCAAAAGTAACAAAACCAATCCCTATACATCCAGAAAGTTATTCTAATACCATTAAATTGTGTCCAAAGTTTCGGCGTACAACGCCTGGAGAACAGAGCTATGCAAGCATACGTGTACAACAGGTTGCATAGGGGTTAGGTGTGCAGCACAACACAGTTCGACATTTTGGAGCACCGCAGCAGATCATGGCACAATTAATAGCAAGTAACACACCAATCCATCTGAAAGTGGGAATACGTTCTGAGGGTCATCCTTAACGGTCCTACATCACAGAAAGTGCTTGTCATTATTACTTGTAGTGCCACGCTGCTAGCTCCTATGCAACTTGTTGTACACTCATGCTTGACACTTCGACATTTTGGAGCACCGCAGCAGATCATGGCACAATTAATAGCAAGTAACACACCAATCCATCTGCTAATGGGAATACGTTCTGAGGGTCATCGTTAACGGTCCTACATCACAGAAAGTGCTTGTCGTTATTACTTGCAGTGCTGCGCTCCTAGATCCTATGCAATTTGTTGTACAAGCATGCTTGACAGCTTTACTTTCCTGGCACTTTATGCCGAAACTTTGAACACAATTTAATGGCATTAGCATAGATAGTTTTCTTGATGTAAGTGCACAGAAATTGTTTATTATTTTTTATTCAAACAAGTTATATGTGCTGTTTGGGCCTTGAATTTCCTAACACCTGTATATTTTTATCAGGATTTCTACACAAGCTAAGCCAAATAAAATGACACAACTATGGAAAATGCTATGCTCTATCATATTTTAAGCCTATGCTAATACAAGTGTTTCACTTTTGAGTCCAATATGAATCGTTGGTAGTCAAATCCAAATTGAATATTTTAAAGTGAAAATATTTCAAATCATATATTTTATAAAGAAATTTTATCAATTCTATTTAAAATTTATTAGTTGTCTGAGTCAAATATATGTAATCTAATTACTATAAAAACAATGACATTATACTGTGTTTAAATAATTATTATAGTATAAAATGTATGCTATAAATGTTTCGAAATTCATCAATTTATAGAAGCTAGGCCAAATGATGGGTCTATAGTAGCTTATTTTAAAAATATAGATTATTCACAAGTTTGATTTTTGAATTAGAATTTTGAATTAAATTTTAACTATTATTAATCTGAGATGTACTGGACTTTGATTAAAACCTTTTAATCCCGTTTGAATTTTTCAAGTGTTATAATTCGAAATCTCGGGCCAAATACTGACGCTATCAAGATTCGGATACGAATTCAAAATTTCGAAGTTCTCTGTTTTGCCACTTTAATGTTTAAGCTAGAGGTTTAAGAAGATGTGTTTAAATTCTATAGATGGCAGATAATAATACTACATTCCTCATAAGTTTAGATACAGAAATTTTAAAATCATCTCTTTTGGACAAGCAGTCTAAGCCTATTTCACTTTGTACTTTCTGGAAGTGAAAAATGATAATCTGGTGGTTGGTTGAATAACTTATACTAGAGGAAAAACGGAGATGGAGGGTATCAAAATGCAAACTTTAAATTCTTTCACTCAAGTTTAAATTAGGAAGTACCTCAGTGAATGTGTTATTTGTGTACAGTGTGGAGGTAATTTTTTTTTTTGTTAGTAAGGGGCTTAAATAATATTATTGATGAGGTGCGTTGAAGAAAATTCAGTTCGGAAGTTTTTTGACTATGAGATTTACCGGGACAGATCAAGATGCAAATTAGGATTATGCACAATTATTATTAGGGTTCTTTATAATACTTTTTAATCTAGCAATACTTTTGATCCAGAATGTTATTTCTAAAGTTGTTCTCTGCTCTTATTCCCCGCAAATGCGAATATATTTCATCTAAATATAAAAATATAACCTCCTTCACTCATTAAAAAACCATTATCAAAATTAGTACATGGACGTAGCCCGAATTAATAGACAGACGCTGTGCTAAAATTAAAAAATATATATATTTTAAATTTTAGCACAGCGTCTTTCAATCAATTATATATATGACCGAAACCAGAACCGGAACACAATCAGAAAAAGAAAAGAACCGGAACCTTTATTGTGCTTTAATCAGAACCAAAACCGGAACCTTTAAAATGTTTGTTTAGAGAACATGAACTAGAACCAATAACAATTTCAGTTTGACTCCCTGAAATTAATACACACTGGGTCGTTTCAAACTACAAGTGAAAATTGCATAAGAAATGTGTAATACAAAAAAAATACAACCGATTATATACTAATTTTAGAGTTGTGTTAACAAAATATAGCTTTAATTTTGTGTAATGTGTGAAGTTATATGTAGTATAACATTTTCTCTGATGATTTGTTACAGCTTAATGTGCAAAAATATCGCTTGGAAAGTGTAATAAACACGCTATTTACTAAATTCTGTATTATTTTTAAGGTTTTATCAACTGTTTTTACAAATTTAACTAAAAATCTGCATTCAAACGATTATATCTTATTCTCACTTTTTTTTTACCATTATTAATAATATGCTTTTATTTTTATTTTAATGCATGTATCTATTACATTGATTAAACTTAAATTGTTTGTTGTACCAATTTGCTCTTTATTGCTTGAACTCAAATCAAACTGTTTCATTCAAACTTGATTCGAGTTCGGCTATAAGGGAGAAGTATATTTAGGGCTATATTTTTATATTATTTATACATGCAATTATCTCATATTATTTATACATATGTATTATTTACATAAATTAATAGTTTCATAATTTCATAAACATTAATATTTAAAATACTATTTATATATAAATATTTTATATTATTCATATATATTAATATTTTTACATTATTTATATCTATTAAATTATAATACTAATTATACATTTAGTATTTATATGTTTAAATATTTTTACATTATAGCCATATATTTTTTAATATATATTAATTTGTACTATTTATTTATAAATATATAATTATACTATATATTCACATTTATATTTTTTATTTACCTACATTTATTTTAATATCATTTGTTAAAATAAATAAATGTATTATATAATATATCATATTTAAGATATATACGTTTACAGTATATGTATATAAATATTCCCAGTATTTATTTAGCTAGAAACAGAAACTGTTTTATCCACAATCCTCTTAGCTATAAATATTATTGATTTATTTGTACAAATCTACGAGGGCCAGTAAAATAATGTTTTTATTATTGATTAGGGTGACTAGTGGTCTAGGGGGTAAGGCGTCAGACTTCTGTGCTGGGGGTCTGGGGTTAAATCCTCGGTCCCGGCATGGATCTATCTGTTTACCAAACCCTTCCTTCACCTCTGACAAGACGTGTATTAATCACAACTTGTGAATGTGGGGAATGCCAGGCCTCACACCGTGGTTCGGATTCAAAGTTAAACTGTAGGTCCTCCATTTCATCTCACAATCACCCTACCATTACACATTAGCGTAAGTGCGTATAACTCGACAGGGTAGTAAGACGCGTTGCTAATTATTATTATTATTATTGATTAATATGATCTACAACTTGAGAGTATGATTGGTAAAATAAACCCTGGCGTCTTCATCAGAGATAGTAACTTATTCAGCACGTGTGTATTCCTCTGAGTACAGATGTAGCTGAGATTTAATTGACTTGGTGGTTTTCACAGGTTTATCCAGACAATAATAATTACAAATAGGAGAAGGAAAGAATGCTGTGTTTATGAGCCAATTTCTTTTCTCTCTCAACGTCGCCAATTTGGCAAGTGTGTTCAAGTCCAACACTCATGGATTAAAAAACACATTTTCACGGCTATGGGGGAAGAGAGGGGTGAGTTTGTGAGGCTTTAGCCTCCCCCCATCCCCTTGCCACAACTTGTCTATTACTTTAAAAAATTACCTAATATATATATACAGTCTTGTCTTCCAGCCGCAAGCCATAAAATGTGATCGTACCTTGTAAACGTCCTGCTGAATATTTAGTTTATTTATCTCTCTCTTCTTTACCTTTTATTTATAGGTATGTTCAACATCTAGAGCCATTAATGACTTATTCTAAGGGTTAGGGATTGAGAGGGTAATTTAGGGGAAATGTACAGTACCTTCATTAGTAAAAAGAGAGTATGGAATAAAATCCAAAGTGGTAGATCTTATTTGGAAACACCTTCTCCAGTGCACTTGACAAATATTTTTTAACACCACATATTACTACCCGTTCAGGTTATACGTACTAGTCATATTAATGGATTAAGGATTAGGAAGGCTGAATTTAGAGGAAATGCACCCACGTGTGTGTGGAGGAAAAGAGAAAACCATCTGGAGAAAACTACCCTCATCATAACCGACCGGGATCGAACCACGATCTCCCCGTCCCAGGCAGTCTAGTTCAACACAATATTAGCGCGTTAATCTAGAGCCATTAATGACTTATTCTAAGAGTAGGGATTGGGAGGGTAATTTAGGGGAAATGTACAGTACCTTCATTAGTAAAAAGAGAGTGTGGAATAAAATCCACAGTGGTAGATCTTATTTGGAAACACCTTCTCCAGTGCACTTGACAAATATTTTTTTAACGCCGCATATTACTACCCTTTCAGGTTATATGTACTAGTCATATTAATGGATTAAGGATTAGGAAGGCTGAATTTAGAGGAAATGCACCCACGTGTGTGTGGAGGAAAAGAGGAAACCATTTGGAGAAAACTACCCTCATTATAACCGACCGGGATCGAACCACGATCTCCCCGTCCCAGGAAGTCTATTTCAACACAATATTAGCGCGTTAGACCATTGGACCACTGAAGTGGGTTGACCAAGTTTAGAAGCCCGACTTACCTTTGTAAGTGAAATAAACGAATCTGATGTGGTGAAAGCTAAGAATGAACTAAGGTTATAGGGTTTATGTTGTTCCTTTAGATTAAATAAATCAAGAATCTAATATCGAGTAGACTGGCCTGAAGAGAGTTCTAATCTGTTTCATGGGCATTGAGTAAAAACGCACATAGAGCATTCAGCCCGGTAGCTCGCTTAGAGAAACGGTGGAGAAGGGTCGAAGGGGGAAGTCCCCGAGGGGCTAGACGTTGTTTTATGGATGAAAGTTACACATGAAGATCCACTCGTTCCCCTTGACTTCCACTTTACCCTCCTTGAGAGAGGTATGGGAGAGTATAAACAACAAAGGGTAGGCACTTTCGCTCCAACGCAACGGTTTGATTGAAGAAAGCTCGATGGATCAGTCTGTGCTTTCTAAAAGTAGATGTGAAAAGCATTACATATTCAAGACTGTGTAAGGACATTCTTCCAGAATCTAAACTCATTAGTGTGTATCGATAATCACCTTAGAAAAGAGTGTTCAAACAAAATAGTAGACTAAAATATATCAAGAAGCTCTTTAAGAACTTACTGAGAAAGAAGAAAACACAACATTTCAAAATTAAACTAAGCTTAGAAAGGAAACAAAAATGTGTGCAACATGTCAAAATTATATAGAATTCTGTAAAACTAGGAACCTTTAAGAAACTTTATGAACCAAAAATTATTTAGTGGTTTCAATTCCGGTTCCGGTTCTTCAAAATATTGTTTTTAGGCTTCCGGTTCGACTCCCTGATTAATTTACTTGAAGTCATTGTTTTCATTAAAACATTGGTCATAGCTAGACAAACTATATATTTAGATCACGCAATAGGAAAAATTAGGGGACTGTTTGCAATTAGGCTAAATATGTAACTCTGGAGCACTAAATGTATCCTCTATCAATATTTAAAACCTGTATAATATATATTAATAAAATTAAGAGTTTGTCCCTAATGAGCGTTGCGCAATATAAAACGCACATAGATGGCTTAGATGTACAAATTAGTAGTCCCTGTACACAAACATGTGCACCTAAAAACTGGAATTTTAAATTTTTTATTAGATTTTTTTATAAATTTATTAGAAACCGGATAGGAAGAAATAAAATTAAGAATATTTTGTGAATATTTAAAGAAAAGAATAGCTGGGTATTTATGCTATTAGGTAATAATGAAGAACTATGGCATTGGAATTGTGGAGTCGTACATTTTGACATAATCCAAAGAGCCAAGAATGTGTTCAAAGTTTCGTCTAGAAATAGTTGAAATCGAATTGTTTTTATCAACATTTGTACATCCATTTCACTTTCTCGAATGGAAAATATATAATAAATTTGAAGATTTTCTGCTTCAAGATTATGAAAGATTTTTATTTTTTATGTGGCACCAAACTAGGGCTGCAGAACAAACACTTTAGTATATTTTGTCCATGTTTAATATGATAAATAACACTGTTTTGGTTATTCACAGAAATATTAATAAGATCTTAGTTTATTGCTTATTAAAGGTTTGAGAATTTGAAACATTTCGAAAATGGCTTTATTGACTATTTTTATTTTTCAAAATGGGTATTTGGAGAAGTTTTTTTACATAATAAATACTATTTTTTTTAAAAGTGGCTATAGCAACAATATTGTTCTAAATTTATATCTGAAATGTTTCTTATGGTTATTAAAATAGTACAAAACATACTCAAGAAAATTATGTAACCGTTGTTAAAGGATATTTTATTTTAATTCTGTTCTAAGCTAAAATAAATATACTATTTTATAAATTACATACGATTTGGTCTGAAAACTTATTGTTTATTTTAGCCTTATATTTCAATGTTATTCAATGTGGGGTTGTGTACCCCGGGGGTATACGGATACATCTTAGAGGGTAAAAAAATGTATACATATATAATTTAATGGTAAACACTGAATAATCAGCGTCATAGTTTAGGGTCAGCAACAATAGACCCAGCCGTAAGGATATGCGATCAGGAGGGCGCAACAATTTTTTCTTTCTCTGCCTCTCACTCACTCTCTATTCATCTCTCTCTCATATGTGAATTATAGAATATGTTTAACTTGCATCATTCATTTACAAACTTGAGGGTATAAAGTTGAAGATAGTTAATATCTAGGGGTACACGAACAAAAAAGGTTGACTACCACTGCGTATATATTAACCGGAGATGTTCTATAAAGGTGCAGACAGTGCTGTTTAAACTAGCAAGTTTGGTTAGAATTCATCTATTATCTCTCTTACTTTTCCGAGGAAGGAGGAAAACCACAACTCCCATACACTAATTTAATCCAGAAGAAATTCGAATAGCCTCTGTACTCTACTCGTGATGTGAAAACAACAGAGGATAGAGGGGAATAAGGTTGGGTATCATTTTAAGAACAGAGGTGTGGGGGAAAGTTCGAACGAGAGATGGAGCTATGTTAGGTATCAAAAGAAAAATATCGATACTGTACTCATTTAAAGTATCGGTAGAAAAATATCGATACCGTACTAGTATCGAAAGAAAAGTATTAATACCAGTAAGTATCAGTATCAAAGTTTTAATCTGGAAAAATATATTTTTTAGCAAGTAATAATCCCAAATTTTGTATAGTACTGGTAGTAATATTATTATTATTATTAATACTAACAAATTAATTCAATTTAAATTTAAATTTTCTTTATTATAGTGCTGGCCAACAGTCGTAAGACATATAACAGATCAACACTGAAAGGTACACAAGTACCTCATAAATACATATATTTACACGAGAAAATAAGATAAACAATAATAGATAGATAATCATATATACTGGTGAATAGCTACGAAAAAATAGTAAATAATAATGATAAGCATAAAAAAATATCAATAATAACAAATAACTAAAGAGTAGCTAAAAGCAGTAACCATATGCCAAAAATAAATCAGAATATTGTAAATTTAAATTTTATAGGCAGAACTTCTACATGATAAATTATTCATATGGGAGTTCCTTAAATAACTCTCTGAGTTTAGCTTTTCTTTTATGATAGGAGTCGAACTCAACAAATCTACTCGTAAAATTGGCGCTATGAATACAACGACCTATAGGGCTCACCTTATAAGATCTATTGAGAAAAAATAATTTTGTATTACGAGAAGCCCGAGAAGGGATATATTAAAAACAAAAAGGACATCACAATAAAGTCTATGCGAGAATAGAGTTTTTAGCCCTAAAAGGTTTCAAATTCTGTCATAATCTTAATAAATCATGTTAGTAAAGAATTTATTATAGCACACAACAACAAAAATTATTTTAATGTTTTCCAACCTAAAAGAGTTAGGTATTGTAATGGAATTCCAAGTAACAGTAGCATATTCTAACTTAGATCTAACCAGGGCGTAGTAGAGACATAAAAAAGTCAACTTTCTAAAATGATGAAGTAATACATTTAATAAGTCCAAGTAATTTCAATGATTGGGAAATGACATGGTCAACATGATAGTGTAAATAAAATTTGTTATCCAGGATAACACCAAGATCATTAATAAAAAGGATGCGAACCATGTTTTCACTGCCCAATTTATAATGTTTTTAAATGGATTAATTTTCCTAGTAAAAGTTATATATTGGGTCTTATATTTATTAATAGACATTCCATTTTAAAAAGACCATGGTAGAATGCCTTTTATGTCATTTTGTAAATCCATACAATCTGCAATTAATTTGATAATTTTAAATAATTTTGACATCGTCAGTAAAGAGTAAATAACTAGATGAGTTCAAATATTTACCAATGTCATCAATAAACACATTAAAGAGAAGAGGAGCTAAATTAGAACCCTGTGGTATGGCACAGGGGGGCTAAAATGTTTTTGAAGTGTGTGAATCAATTTTAATATTGAATGATCTTTCATGCAAATAACTGCTAAACGAATTTACATATGAGTGAAAAAGGCCAAAACTACCAAGCTTAGAGAGAATAATACTATGCTGACATAAGGCAAATGCCTTACTTTGGTCAAAATAAATATGGTAAACCTGACCTTGGGCAGAGACTTGAGGGGCAACATGTCCAAGAATTTCTAATAAATTAGTGACAATAGATTTATTTTTATAAATCCATGTTGATTATCTGAAAGTTTATTTTTAAGTTGGTGGAAAATATGTTCATGTATGATTTTCTTGAATACTTCATAAAAAGTGTTTAAGAGAGAAATTGACTATAACTACAAACATTTGTTTTTGCCCTTTTTATAAATAAATATGACTACAGATTGTTTCCATGTAAGAGGAAAAGTTTCATTTGACAGGCTAATGTTAAAGATATAGGCTAACAAAGGGCTGATAATTCTGGCACAGCCTTTAACAATAAAACTTGGAATTCCATCTGTCCCGGCACATCTAGAAGAATTAAATTTTGTTATAGCATTTCCAACACCCAAGGGTTTAATGTGGTATGGATACAAGGGTGCGCTAGTTTCAATAACCGGGCAGGTTAAGCCTGGTACGGCTGAATTATAGACGGAATGAAAGTAAGTTCCAAACTCATTAGCAATTAATAAGGGATCCACTATAATCTTGTCATTAATAATAATAATTGTATTTTCATATTTATTTAAATACTGATAATTATAATAATTTAACTATATTATAGTATATTTAGGCCTATCACGTATAATATATTATGTGTTAGAACTTGGAAGGTATAATAGAGTATTGTATAATGAATATTATAAAAGGTTTTATCATACCATCTTTCAAAAGTCTATGAAAATTTAGCTGCTGGAAATTTATTTAATAGCTAAATAGGATTAGTAATATATTTTATCAATCTATTTTGTACCCTTCTTTAACCATAGTAAACATTTAATCCGAGCATGAGTGAAGATAACAAAAAAAGTTGTTTCTTTCGATACCGATCCGATACCGGATTGTGAGTACTAATATCAATAAAAGTATCGGAAAAATATATCGAGTGATAAAATACTAGTGTTGAAAGGAAAATATCGATATTATTAAAGTATAGATACTTTATCCACATCCCTAAGCTACGTAGATGAATCACTCGCCAACGGAACGAGAAAGCTAAGTTATAGAAACATACCGTTTGAACCGTGGTCAAGTTGTATCCTAAAGTAGTTCCCATCCATTTTGGGTTGGTAGGTGGTTAAGAACATTTTATAAGGGGTTCGGACAAGTGGTTGTTGCGGAGAAGAGGAATCTATTTATCATGTGAGGTGGAGCTTTATCAAAGAGCACAATGGGTTAAAGCTGCGGACAACTCGTGTTAGCGCTGTGGTCAGTACTTGGGGAACATTTCTAGGATTCGATTTAGATTGTGTCTCAGGATAGGAGAGGGTAGCAAAAAAATATGGAAGGAAGAGGGGAAGAAAGGGACTAAATAAATCAATGGTAAGATTTAGAATCGGATAAGGAAAAAAAATACCGTTATAAAAGCTACTTTAAAATTGTTAATGGTGACCTGGTGGTCTAGGAGTAAGGTGTTGGACTTTAGTGCTGGGGTTCAGAGTTCAATCCTCGGTCTCGGCACAGATTTATCTGATTGCCAAACCCTTCCTTCACCTCTGACAAGACGTGTATTAATCCCAACTTGTGAATGTGTGGAATTCCAGGCCGCCACCATGGTTCGGATTCCACGTTAAGCTGTAGGTCCTCCATTTCATCTCACAATCACCCTATCATTACACATTAGCGCAAGTGCGTATAACCCGAACGGGTAGTAAGACGTGGTGCTAATAATAATATTGTTCATATATTCATACGTCAAGTCTTATTATCTGCGGCTCTACAAAACTAATCTATACTATAAAAGTCATGTGGCGTCTCTTTATCTGTTCAGAGTTTTTCTCAAACTTCCTAATAAGATACAAAGTTGAAAATTCGCTCGGTTTTTAATTAAGATGGCACTATAGGTTACACAAACTAAAGGCAGTAGTTTTGCAGTTTTTATTTCAAAAATTTGTTTGAACAAAATAATTCTCCAATAGTGACATAAAGTTTAATTTTATACATATGGTAATATCAACAATTCTTGAATATATGCCAAGGGCGTCCAGTAATTGTATGACAACTCTTCCTCTTCATTTAAAAAGTTTATCCTCCAATGCCGCCAAACTCGTGACAGAAAGTCATACATTGTTAATATCACCATGTGAAGAAAACTAACTCTATCTTTCTACTAAAGCAACATCTTATTTATTTTAAGAGAAAAAAAAGTTTCAATAAAAACTTCAAAAACACTTACTTTTACTCACAGTTCCCTACATCCTCCCCTTAAAATTACCCCTAAAGTTCTGAAAACCTTTTCTTTTTGCAACAGAGAATTCCTCCAGGGTGAATTCAGCACACCTAGATCATGTGTCTAGAATTATAAATAGAGTGTTGGCTTAAAGATAACCTGGCAAATCCATGGACACAAATCATGTTACCTCCTACTTGAAAAACTAAAAATAAATTAAAATAACAGGAAACAGACTTCACGCAAAATCCAAAATTGTACTTGTCGGAGACAATACAAATACCATACAAATGCTATCAATGTCGACCAAAATATAAATATGTTAGTATTTTCTAAAAGGTTATTCCTACTCGAACCCTATTATAGCTTTAACCTTGTGGTAGAAAAGTTTAAAAAAAATGTTAAATCTATATTACCGGTACTAAAATATGATGTAAATCAAAATATACTGTAGTGTTTAGTTTTTTAAATATTCTAGTAATCGTACCCAAGGAAAAAATCATCCAAGCCAATTTCATTATTTGTACAAATCAGAGGGCTTGTAGTAAATATCAGCAACAGTTCAAACTTTTCGTGCTATTTATGTAAATATTCAGCTCAAAACCTTTTTAGAAGACCTCAAACTATTATTTATAATTCTGTTATAATGGTGTCTATACTACATTACCTTATTAACATAAATTATATATGAACATGTGATTTGAAAAAGTGGCTAATCATTCAAACTATTAAAATCATTTAAAAAATACACAAGAATCTCTAATTTAAATATGTGATAATTATGATACATTAAAAGTTTTAAGGGATCATAAGACGATAATTTTAAAAACTCTATTGAATTGTTAATGTTAGGAAACAGTTTTTTCTAGTTAAAAAACTAAAAAAATACCTCCAATCAAACCTAATTAAATGTGTGTGTGGGGGATAAACTCTCATAGAGCTACGACGATATTTTAGTGTGTTTCCGGTGGGGCTATGGTGGATTTTCTTAAGTATTGTTAGTAAAGAACCTTTCCTAGTACTTTATAATCAACTAGAATTTGCCCGCGGCTTCACTCGCATTTAAGTCAACTAGCCTAACTTTGTTTTACAAATAATCATAAACACTACCAAAAAGACAATTTCATACATCTAAGTGAGGGAAAGCTTTCACACGTCGATGATGACGCACATTAACAACCTCCTGTATTAAGGAAACAAATAAATGGTTTAAGTTTTTGCAGTCTTTGCATCAAGATGACTTTCTTACGTGGATACATTATTGCAATAAGTATCAAAGTGATTTTTTTAATTTGCAGTCCTTGCATAAATATTGGATCGTTCTTTTTGAAATAAATACCAAAATAAATTGTTTAAATTTGTGCAGTCCTTATATCAAGTTGGCTTTCTTGCGTGGAGGCAATGTTGCAGTGAACACCAAAATCAAAAGTGTAAACTTGATACCTAAGAAACAAAATTAAATTAAATTAGAATAAACACTCCATAGTAAGCGTTGTATCACACCTAAAAAAATTGTTCCATTGGCTTTTTACCAAACCGTTATCGGTAAAGCATTAAACACATCCTACAACTTTAAATGTTAGATAATAATAAAATATACTCGAAAACATTGCTTTAGACGCGTACAAGGATTCCAGAAGAAACACTACATCCCCACCCCCCTCACCAGGTAACCATCCCAATGACTAATCAAGTGCCACGCTTTGTACCAGCTAAAAAACCGAATTGTGTGTTTACTTCTTACGCCCAGTTTTTATACATTGCTTCTCTCTCTTAAGAGATAGACTACTCTGGTCCCGGAAAAATAAGAGGGGCAACAGAAAAAGTTATATTTAATCCTAATAGTTATTTTTGAGATTTCTGTTAACAAACAAACAGGCAGACAAAATTTCTAAAATTTTATTATTTGGATTTTTTGTGTCTATACTATCTAGAAAAAATATGAACTCCACAAAAATTCATATGTACGGACAAACCTTAGGGTTTTATTATATACAAGGATATTAGTAGAATCAGAACCCAGTGAAAATACAATTTGATTTAATAGCAAAGGGATTTATTTAATAAGGTTAGTTTTATATTTCAAAATATAAAGTTTAGTTAACGTCGTTTTTTGTGTGAACCCTCTAAGGAAGTTTTTTTAAGACCCTATATAGTAGAACAAAGAGGCTAGGCCACAGAAAGATAATATACCCAGACACTCAACCTACAGGTTAAAATAGTTGCGCTACTGTTGCCAGCTTGAGTCCTTCAACACTAGGATCGCTGCGTTCAATCGTATTATCACTTAGAACTGACACTGGCGAGCCCCATTGTTGAAGAACTCAAGCTGGCAAAAGGAGCACAGCAAAAAACCCCGTAGGGTGGAGACTTTGTTTTTATTATGTATTTGTCTGTGAGAAAGGCCAATAATTTCTATAGAAAAAAGACAGTTGATTTAATAAAAACTTTATTCACTGCATTTCTATATAAATCGTAGTGTTTTAATTATGAATTGTGCACTGCCCACCATGCATTTTTTACTATTAGCTAATCTTTATGCATGAGTAGAAAACCTTTGTTATCTATTTAAATGTAAAATCAAATTAAATAAATATGTGGTATCTTACCTGTGTATTGAATATTTGTCAAATAAAAGCACTTTTCAGCTTTTGTGAAGAATACGAAACTAACAAATAAACTATAAAGATAGGTGACTGTGTATAAAGTATAACGCTTCTTATCTGTAATTTTGATTTATCAAGGAAACACTATTTACATACTAATATTAATACGAAATCATGGACCTAGACAAAAAAACTCTTTGTATTTAAGATTGAAATGTATTCCGAATTTGCAGTTGGTCATATTAAAAATAAAAATAATAAATTATAAATTCAATTTATAATATACTATTGATCGCGTAATTTAAGGAAAAATATTTGAAAATCCATCAATTTGATTGGTTTTAACAGGCAAAAAATAGTCTAAATCCGTTCTAAGTAAATAAGTAGCGTATGAATAAAGTTCAAGGCTAAATTGTTTCTGAGATTTTCGAGATTAACCAAAACATGCAAATACAATTTTTTTTAATATTTTAATTTAATACGCAAATGAAAACACGCTAACAGATACACTGTTACGTGGAGGCATTATTGCAATGAACCTAAAAAGAAATACAGTAGTTTAAATTTACCAGTTAAGAAATCACGTGCCATCCCTTGTACCCACGTCAACCAACCAACGACTGTTTTTTTCGACAATGCTTCGTTCACTGATGAGATAGAATGCTGCTATATAGCTTAACCCTGTTCCCAGAATAATAAGGTGCATCACAGAAGAAGTCCCGTCTTAATCCGATGATTACTTTTGGAGTTTACTGACAACAGACAAACACATTGACAAAAATTCTAAAAATGGACTATCGGTTCTTCTTATTGTTTATACTACTTAGAAATAAATAGAAACTTCACAAAAATTGTAATGCACAACATAACTTAAAGTTTTATTATAATGTATATATTGCTCAGAAATGAACTTCAATGACTTAACATTGATTAAATAACTAAAAAAGATGTGTTAAGTTAAATTACTCCCAGTAACGATATTATAAGTATTTGATTATCAAAATTGATCAAAGCTTGTTATTTCGGACTATTTTCTCGCGTTGCATATCCTTTTTTTAATAAGCGGTACGCCAATCTCACACAATCCCACACAATCTTACAAAACTTGACACACACTTTCTCTTCTAGAACAATTTGTTTTACATGTAATGTGTTTACAGTTTTTTTAAATTAATACAGTGTTACACACATATGGTTCATAATGTATGCTGCATTACATTTAATATGAGCCCAATGCCACTTTGATCTACTAACCTAGATAAGAGACGACCTACCACAGTTTCTCTCACCGAACACTGCAATGCAGCATAGCTTTATACATAACTTAGAAGTGAGTTTACGTTTAGTTCTCAGCTCAACCAACACCACTCATGTTTATTAAACTAAAAAAAAAAATAGAAACTCCATGGCATCAGCTCGCAATTCAAGACATACCGACAAAGTGGTCGTCACCTGTTGGTGAAAATTGTGTCGACTTCTGTGGGTAGAACGTGTCATACGGTCAGTACAACGAACTCTATTTTCTTAACTCTCGGTTTTCTAAACCGGAGCCATCACTTTTTCATTCACGTAGCTTCGCATTTTGTCCTTACGAGGCTAAGTCGACCTCGTTCCAGACGCACTGTTTAACAAATAATCTGTAAGCGTCGGAGGTCAAGCCTGGGACCTCGATATTATATATATATATACGTTAAACCATGTGATCTTCTGCTGTAATTTTGTTCAGATAATATTAATACCCATAGCATAATACTAATTATAGAGTAAAATGTTGACCTTAAAAAAATTATGTTTGTATTTTTCTTCTTACCAAAATTCTATTATAGTTCAGGCTTCACACCATAGTACCTATCAAGCCTATACGCACATTTAGGCTCATACGATGGGATGGGGAAAAGTAAAATGTATAGCAAGTGTAGGCCTACTTGTATTTACAAAGAGCGGAAGTGGGAAAACATTTAGGAAAGAAACACATCGGTATTCGCAACCGGGATTCTATCCATGACATTTCCTTCACCAGGAAAATGATACCAAGGCTTTGATCCACGTACCCACCATAGAAGGCCTAAAAATGTTTTATATGCTTAGTATTGAAAAGAAATCTAATAACTATCTAATTTTGTGCTGTTAAACGTCTTTGACGAACTCATTTAGAATGTATGAAAACAGGATGTTTAATAAGATAGTTGGTTCAAAAAGTATTGGGTTACAGAGTAGTGTAGGAGGTTACATGATGATGAGACACATACCCTGTACTCATCACAAGACATTGTTAGGATAATCAAGTATCGTAAATTATGGTGGGCAGGAAATTCAGCGCGAATGGAAGAATCTAGAACCGTGTTCAAGGTATTGGCAGGCAAACCCTTTGGGAAAAGACCATTGGTAAGACCTAAATGCAAAAGGAAGGATCACATTAGAATGGACTTGAAAGAGATAAGGTGTAATGAGGTATACTGGATATAACTAGCTCAAAATATGGATAAGTGGCGTACTTTTTAAATTATCAAGGTGAAAGGGAGAAGCCCTAATTCCACCAAAGACAAATATTTCAGCCATGTCGGGAGCTGATCCTGGGATTCTTAGTCCAGTAGACAGAAGTGCTAACGACTCAGCTAAGGATTCGGTTTGGATACAAACTGAATGAACTAAGGCTCACTTTCGAGACATATAAAATGGGCCAGGGGGAGTAAATAAGGTCTGGTTTGAGATAGAACACATATAATGATTATTTCTGATAATACAAAAAAAACTTTATTTGATTAATGGCACTATTTGTAATTTCCTTTGGTTATGTTACTATAATCAAATTAGGAGAAATCTTTAAACGAATCCTCAATTCAGGTAACTTATTATTATTATTATTATTATTATTATTATTATTATTATTATTATTATTATTATTACTGAACACCTCTGTGGTCTAGTGGTAATAGTCCCTAACTATGGATCCAGAGGTTCCGGGTTCATCCCCCGGAACTTCCAGCATTTTTCTCCCAAACAGTGTGTATGGAGCGGGGTCAACTCATCTTTGCTACCACAAATTAGAATCTAATTGAATATATAAGTAACATCTACGTTCTAGAAAACTGAGATTAACGGTCGTAGATTTCTTTTTGATGACCTTATGATAACCTCTATCCACCAATGTTTGCAATATCATCGCTTACGGCGCCGACCACTCGGCCGGTATTGCTAGACTGCGGGCTCACGCCATGGAGTTGTTGTTGTTATTATTATTATTATTATTATTATTATTATTACATAAATTTAATACAACAACAATTTGTTTCTAAACCAAAGAAGTGGTCAGCACTCCTGGTTCAGCCAAGCTAATTTTTAATTTAATTTAAATTTAATCTAACACCACGTCTTTCTATCCGTTTGGGTTATAAGTTTAAGTACTAATTACACTAATGGGTAAGGAATTGGGAGGGTTGAATTTAGAGGAATAAAACCCACATTCACATGGATGGAATGTGAAAAACCAGTTAGGGAAAATCATCACCAGTTCACCCGATGGAGACTCGAACCTCGGTCGTCCTGTCCTCGGCAGTTGACCTCAACATGAAACTAGCGCGTTAGCTAATTATGCCACCGATGCGACTGACCCCTTCTAATAATAAAGTATTGCGCATCCAGGCTGCATACATCACTCCTAGCCCAGTTTGTGGAGAGATTAGTCAGTACTAATCTACCGCTGTCCAGGGAGTGCCCGAATTTAGCTTACTTTAGTAAGACCTCCATATATTGAACTTCTGTGCATCGAAATTCTTTATGTATCGAAGTTTTGGTGAATCCCTTGATAGTACATAGAAAACTGTTTTTATACATCGAAATAATTTTATATATATATATATATATATATATATATATAGAGAGAGAGAGAGAGAGAGAAAGATATTTTTTCGAGACTAATCGGGATTTTCCCCTTGTAATATGACGAGGGTATAGCAAAAACAAGTTAGAAAAAAAATGGATATGTCGCAAAAGGAAGAAGGAAATGTTGGTCAAGATCATTTCCACGCTGACGGGTTGCCTAGCGGGGTGGTATTGTCCCTGCACTCCTCTCACCCCTTTCCAGAAATAGCCATCCACTTCTATAAATCATGTTCAGTTTGTTTCAGTATCTCTAACCGATGGCTTATAGACGCTTTATTTTTTTAAGTTATATTCAACACAATGTTTCTGGTTTGTTTTTAATTGTCTTTATGAACATAGTTTGTGTATAATGTGATTCTTATTCACTTATAATGAGTGCATTAATCAGGAAATATTTCTCAATACAATAGACATATATAAAATATATTGTTTCTATACATAGACGTTTCTATATATCGATTTTTTAAGGAACCATCGATTTCAATATACAGTCTCCTAACTGTAACCAAACATCCTTTCTGTGGAGGCTATTTCCATGTCTCGTTGAGATGAGGTGGCGGTGTGATTGTAAATGTCAGGGTGTGAAACCAGTGGACACTCTTAAACATAACTTAAGGCTAATGAACCAAACCCTGGTAACCATTGGGGCAGTTCCCCTTTCAGGAAAAACACCCAAAGTACCAGCTGGTAATTTAACCCAGGACCCATAGTCTCGTAGACAGGTGCACTGATCACTACACCACGAGGTCGGATACTCCTTATAATTACATTGCATGATTACCACTCCCCTCAAATTTCCACTAAAATTATCTAATAAAAAAAATCGGGAGCTGGCTACGTTTTTTCTAGTTTTTAGTTACTGACACTTCTCCCCTGTTGCATTGGTATACATGTAAACTCTTTAGCTTCAATTGTCGGGGGGTAGTCCACAAAAAGATACATTTACAACTTACCTTCTTGGTTCAGGTCATAGCCAGTCCCTGGCTGGTGCAGGATGTTGGTGAGATTTACTGTCTTACGTAGTGGCTACAAGATCATATAAAATTAATCAAATTAATCAATACCTCCATTGCTAGATTTTCCCTGAGGGGAGCAGTGAAGGTTGATAGTGACAGTGATTAAGAACAGTTGCCGATGACCATTCCAATACAAATACAATCCTTCATTGTGTCGTTACTTAGTCGCAGCAAAAGCGAACTGTAAGTTGGTCAACGTGAAAATGTGTAGTCCTACATTACCGCACGAGTTAGAGAAAAATTGCCAAGCAGACGTTCAGCTCTAACGCCATATTTAATTATATTGCGCTTTATTTTAAATATATCTCACGACAAAATAAAGTATAATGGTTCCAACAGGGCTATTTGTCCTCAAAACCCCTATATTATGAGTTTTATTAATAGAAATAAATGTGTTAAAATGTGACAGTTTTAACAAATTTTTAAGCATGTTTGCGGAGCTATGAGACTAGGCTTGATGAAAAAGGGCCCTAGATATAGCCGTCCTCTAACAAGTACAGTGATACGTTGATAGTCAAACAACAGAAAATTTTAATTTATTTCAGGACTAGCATCGAGCTCTCCTCTTCGCCTTGAGAGAAGAAGTTTCATAATCTTCTTTTTCCCCTCATTCTTAATGACATGACAATGGGTAGTTGTAAGTGTAGAGCGAAAAAGAGTATAAGCTTAAACAAAATAGAGACGTAGTTCCAAAAAATGACACAAACCATTGTATTTTAAGCCGTGTAGCCTGACAGTGATTGACAATTTCTCACTGACCGTGGCGACCACCTTAGTGCACCCTTCTTATACCCTGAAAGTTAGCGAACCTAACTTGGATAACCCACCTCCGTGACTTAAGTTAGCCAGCGTGCTTGTTTCGTGTTGAGCTAGACTGCCGAGGACGGGGATATCCAGGTTGGAATCTCGGTCGGGTGAACTGGGGGTGGTTTTCCTAAATGGTTTTCCCTCCTCCCCCACGCAAATGCGGGTTCAATTCCTCTATATTCAATCTTCTCAATTCCTAACCCATTAGCTTAATTAGTACTTAATCGTATAAACCGAACGGGTAGTAAGACGTGGTACTAAACTCGAGTACTAACTTGGATGGTTCCATTATGGCACAGCTTTGAAGATAGGCCATAGTATAATCGGTCAAGGTAAGACTGCTACCTTTCAGGGTAAATGGAATAAACATCAGACCGGGCAAAACGTGTATGCATAATATACTAAATATATATACTACTCTGTATTGTACTTTTAATTCAGTCCTTAATTACAAAAAAAAAACTACTTTCACCAGTATAGTTACGTGTAAAAGGGTGTTAGTTTTGTTTTATTGGGTAGGTGTTTGAAATCTATATGGATATACTGAAGTGTTATTTCCTTCGTCGTTTCTCACTCTTATTTCACAAAAATGTGGATACATTTCCTCTAAATTATACCTCATTTGCATATACTACATTAATGTAAATATTATAATAACCCAGATTGGCAGTAAACGGGGAATCCCGAGGGTAAATAATCAAGTTAATCGGGTGGTTATAAAAGAATTGAATACATATTTAATATTACAAAGAAAGAGTGAATTGTATTTAATATTATGTTTCAAAATGTCACTTGTTTAATAACTAATTTAAAATTTATTTTTAGCCCCAGTATTAATAAATATATGTATATATAAAGGGTTTTTTTTAAGCTATATATTATCAAAGAACGAAGGCTTCATTAAAATTAGCAACGAAACCAAAATTGAATCAGCAATGCAACCAAAGCGTCACGTAGTAGTAAGGAATTGAAAATTAGATTATATCTAAGTGTATTAAGGGATATGATCCTATTTTAATGTGCACTTTCCTTTAATAACGTGGACTAAAAAGGTCTTCTAGTATTTATAATTAATTTAAACTCAAGTTTACCCAAGATGATAACCTTTATTCGACTGAGAAAAAAATGAGCACTTTCAGCTCTTTGTTCTAGTGAAGGTTTGAGGATTTGATTACTCGGGTTCAAAGTGTTCTACATCCACGATAAAACAAAAATCCAGCGTGTTTTATTACCCATCCGGACAATCTGCATTTAATTTTTATAACACCACGTATTACCACCCGTGTTACTTATGAGCCCACGTGTTACACTTATGGTGTAGGGATAAGTGTGGTAACATTTTAAAGGAAATTTACCAAAAGCTGCTTTGAGGTAGCTTGGTAAATAATTGATTAAAAACGACCCTCAGTATACCCAGCCAGAATTCGAACACGAACCTTCCTTTCACCAGAAAACCGTACTATACAAGACTGGCGTTTAGTTCACTTGACCAACGATTCGTGTGGTAACAATTTCACCGTGTCTTACCACCCGTTCGGGTTATACGCTGATGTAATAATTACTTTTATCTGCTAGGGATGAGAAAAGTTGAATCTAGAACAAATATATTTGTATTTGCGTGGAAGGAGAGTGTAAAACCACTTAGGAGAAACCACCCTCATTACTTCCAACTGGGATCCAACCACAATCTCCGGGTCATCAGCAGCCTAGTCTATTGTGAGAGTTATGCCTTAGACTATGTTGCCACTGATGCGGGTTGTATAAACAAATAGGTGGAGAGTTTATAACTACAAGAGAAAATGTAGGTTTAAATTTATTTAGCAGCCACATGTTCAAGTTCTTCTACTAAATAGAAATTAATTCGCGGTTCAAGAAATACAATTTTAGCGCACTTAGAAAGAGGATTGGAAAACAAATTTCAACAAACACCCATTATGAATATTTCAATATTCAACTTTATTTCGTTGATTCCAAGTTCTTTAAAATATTATTATTATGATTATTATTAGCACCGCGTCTTACTACCCGTTCGGGTTGTACGCACTTACGCTAATGTGTAATGGCAGGGTGATTGTGAGATGAAATGAAGGACCTACAGTTTAACGTGGAATCCGAACCACGGTGAAGGCCTGGCATTCTCCACATTCACAAGATGTCTTGTCAGAGGTGAAGGAAGGGTTTTGTAATCAGATAAATTTGTGCCGGGACCGAGGATTGAACCCCGGCCGCCAGCACAGAAGTCTGACACCTTACCCCTAGACCGCCAGGTCACCCTTTAAAATATTCGTGCTGCCAATCTTGTTGGTGTTAACAATAGTATTCATCCTCAAACTAACCTTAATGTACGATAACGAAGCAATAAAGAAGGTACCCTAAGTTAAAAACAAACACGAAACAATATTCTGGGTTCCAATAATTAGGCTACAGTAGCCCCACTGCTTCTTTGGTGGTGACTGACAGTTCACAGCTGACTTCTGACAGTCAACATTTAGGTATATACCTAAATTTCGACTGTCAGAAGTGACAGCTGCTAAACACATGATTTTTGCATAGCATCTGGTTCGGCGTAGAGATACGTAATTTGGTCTGGTAACTTTTTAAAGCTGTGAGCTGTCAAGTCAGCACCAAAGAAGCCATGGAGCTACTGTACATACGTTCCCTCAATGTTGTGGTAGTGGCGTCAACCAATATTTTAAATTAAATTGCATTTTAAGTTCAAAACAATTTGTTAGTATATAAATAAATATATATAATTATTTATATGGTAGTTTTAGTTTAAATTTTCCTGTTTGAACCAATTTAAAGGTTTTGACAAAACATACACCGATGAAGACAAAATTAATCTAATTTTTATTTATAATTATGACTAGATCTTTTGAGATTCTGTATAGTTATTTAAATGCTGTTATAACTGACTCAAATAATAAAACTAGGCGAAAATTATATAGGTCTACGAAAAAAATATATACAATTTCATAAAATGACACTAATTTCCAAATGATATATACTGAATTATTTCACGGCATAGAAATAATATAAGAAAATAATTCAAAGTCACTTTTATATTAGTTACCTTTAGATTTAACTTTCCACTTCCAATAAAAAAACATGTCAGCGGAAAAGAGAGGGGAGAAGCTGATATTCTGGCGCACGATATTGGAATAGTTTATCTGTGAGTTGCCATCCCTACTTTAGTAGAACAAGAACAAAAGACATTTCAAGTAAAATAAATCAACTTCATGGATTAATATAGTGTCGATACGTGCATGGATTGTGGATGTGTGTATTTTACGTGGTGGACATTCACATAGTGTCACGTATGTGCATAACCGTATCGAAACTATTTTTTTGGGGGGGGGAGTGGGGTAGAAGATGTTTGAAGATTTGGGTGTCCATTCTTATACACGCACAGAAAGTATTATTATTAATTCAAGTTTATAATTTTTTTCCCCATCAATGGGTTGGTAGCTATCGAAGGATGAATGTTTTATAAAGGAAGCATGATGTTTAACGTGCTTAACCTACTTATTATATCATCACATGACTTACAAACTAAATTAACTCTAGAACAGACACAACAGCCAGCCTCCACTTGTTAAAGAGGAAGGTCCAATTTCATCAATAGTAGTGTATTTTGGTTACGCCATTAATCAAACCTGGGTACCTTAGCTCAGGAGGCATATGCGTTAAAAAAAAAGCTTAGCTAATTTATGGAATTATTGGAATTTTAAATATTCATAATATCTACAACTCCAATCATATATATTATTTATGTTGTCAACATTCCTTTTTTTTTCAACTAATACAAATACTAAAGCGATGAATAATGTATCAGGGGATAGTATTTTTTACTGACTTCTGACATAGCATGCTTACGTTAAAACACATTGTTTGTTTAAAATTTAAGTTAAAAGAAAAACCTATATATTATTTCTGTTGTCAATAAGTTTCAGGGACAGGCGCTTCAAAGAGCTGGACTGTAATTGTCAAATGCTGTATTTACTCTTGGACAACTCTATGTAGACTTTTCAAGAGTCACTAATTCTAACAATTTTTTGTATCAATTACTGAAAATTCTGACATCAAATATCGTAAACAAAGATATATTGTAAATTGTAAATACTCTCACATTGATAAACTCTCTTTGCTATTTTGTGTATACACCTCTCTGAGTATTTAATTTAAGCAACCCAACAAAAGACTATTTTGGGGGGGGACGAGAGGGGGAGGGAAAGGTTAAATGTGCGAAAGATTCACACGGGTTTATTGGTTATATATATCTTTTAAAACCTTCAAATCTTTAAAGAGTTTTTTTTATTCTATGTTATCTCCTGCTATAGATCTTTACCACGAGACACCGAAGGTAGGATTTATTATCTTCATAAAAACATCTAGATATGGTACCTAGTATACAACAAACATACATATATAACATGTTCTAATATGTCAATGTTTGAAGAGTCTTTGTACTCGTTTTAATCGAAAATTGTGTTCTACCTTTGACGATATATGACCGACGTCCCCACACTTCTATTAATACAAGAGAGAAAGACAATTATCATGATACAATATATAATATGGTTTATAAGTACTCACTGAGTGTTGAGGAGATGATTGAATTATTAATTAAATGTACTCAAAGGCTCTCAATCCGAATAACTTAGTTGATAATTAGTTAGAAGCGACCCTTCTTGGTGTAGTGATATCTATTTTTTGTTGACCAGTCAACATGCCTGGGATCGACTATTGATTGAATGTAATAATTAGCTCCTGTCCACCTCTGTATTCAAGTGGTTATAGAGGATGAATTACAGGTCTAGGGAATCCAGTGAAACATCACTTTATAAATGGAAATTATTTTACCAAACACAGTACATAAAACTTTAAATTAATACACCTTGTATATGATGTTAAATTCTTCATTTTAAAATATTGTATTTAATTTATAATTTATTGATAGTGTAATTACATTAATGTTATTATTATTTAATTAGCTCCATGAATAAAGTTTTTGTTCTGTTTGTCATAGCCACATATCAATGTTTGAATGTTTGTTTTGATTTACATAACTCGAGTGGACATACCATCATATATAAAAAGTAATGAACTATACAGGTTATAGGATGATAAATCTGACCATTCATAACAATGTTGAACTCGTTGGCCAGGAAAGGGGTCATAGCGGGTTATAAAGGAATTAAATTTTGTCGTATCGGGAGTGTCACAATTCTGTCAACATCGTAGTCAGTTACGCTGCCCGACGCCAGACGATATCAGACTACAAACTCGGGTCGTCGGTACCACTTGTAGTTAGAAGGCATCCGCCGAGCCCAGGGTCCCGAGGTCGAGTTTTGTAGGGTTCACTCGCAGTGCCAGTCAATTCCATCGGTCTTAGTTTCCACGAGTTAAGCCAGTTCTTCCACGATAACTGGTGTCCAGTCTCTTTATTTATTTATCTTTCGTCTAACATATTATTTTTATTATCTTTTAGTAACTACTACTAAACCAAAATTCCTAAACTTACATATTATCTCTAACCTACACAATTACATTAACTGCAACCTAACCCTTCCCGCAAGCTCTCCTGACAAATCAACCCCAAGGGGGGTAGGTCACGACATTTTAATAAATATGTAGCTAATGATAAGATAACTTATTCCATTGAAGTATTTTATTTACTTTCTATATTTATAATTTCAAGTTATCTAAAAAAAACCATACAATTATAACGTTTAATTAAAGGCGTAGTCTTCACGTGGCATCTAAGAATAATTTGCCAAGATAATATTGAATTTTAATTTAAATATCATTCCAAGTCTTCAAATTAAATGAGAGTAGCCTTAAAAAATATTTTAAACTATCATTAATATGTTCATACTTGTATTCTACTTAATGTATGTGCAATTTGTGTTTACATTAATAATACAGTTTCCTAAATGGTTATCTAATCTCCCTCTCCGCAAATGCGGGTACACTTCCTCTAAATTTAATATTCCAAATGTCCAACCTTTTATTTTATGTTTTATATATTTAAGGTATTTAATGTGCACTTTTTGAATCAACTGATTATATCAGAACATAATAATTTCTCTGAACGAGTGTGAAAGGTCCTACCAGTTTTTCCGGGAAATGTATTTTCACGTAACTTCCAGGGTTATTTCGCATACCACAATCGATATAAGGCCAACGGCTTTACTTGCTCTTCGAAGTAAGTTGTGCTACGGATTTTATTCGCTCAGGGAGAATTCGTCAACCCCGGCTGGGTTTGAGCCCACGAACGGATAGTAAGAAGCGGTACTAAAAAATAAAAGAAAGCATAATAATGCAACCCGAGGAAGTGACACGAGGTTAAGTTGAGAGAGAAAATCTATAACCAGCTGCAACCTCTGAAGGGACTACACCAGCTCTCATATTCCATCTCTCTCCTCTTTCTCGACTAGCTGTTGCCAAACATTACATACCAAGGTAATACTGGAGGTTACAATATGAGTAACACTATTAATAATTGTCAGATGGTGTAATGATATGAAATTATACATCTCAAAAATTTATTATTCACATCTTTATTCAAAATTACAATATTTTAAATGAGAACGGATAGTAAGATTTATTTGTGCTAAGTTGTTAAGTTGCAAGGTATGGCGACATCCTTCTACGTCTCTGTTTAAAAAGACAACGCAGTTTTGTGAACAGAAATCCTGGCACCTGGATGACCACACCTTTTTTGTTTTGGGGAAGCTTCGAGAAGGAAATGTCACCTGATATACCCCTTCAGGGTACGCATCTCTTCAATTTCCTTCCTGACGAGGAGCCATGTAGGTAGAGGCTATGACATCTTAATCTGTGTTCTAAATTTCACGTGTCAGGAATGATCATGCATGTAACGTAATAGTCGGGCTTTTATTAAAATCTACAACGTGTGAAATATCTAGCAAAAACTGTTTATCTACTTAGAATAAAAATAAATATAAAACACCAGAACTTTTAATTTATAAAATAACACATAATACCTTTTTAATTATTATAATATCAAGTGTCACCCTAATGGTGGCGTACAAACATTAATATATCAGGCTAGCTCTTTTAAACGTTACAATGGTTGAGTTTAAAAATTTCCCCAGTCCTAAAATAAGCCCCCTCAAAGAATATGTAACTAGGGTGTACTCTACTGTATTTGTAATCGTATACGTTTAAATATTAAGTGGATGGACTACCTTGACAAATATGAGAAACTCTATCAACGCCACTGCCAAGGAACCGTGTTTTCACTGATTTATTCGGGCTGTTGAGTTCATCCCGGTGGTTTTTATCATGTGTGTCAATCCTTAGTTTGCATAAACACTGTCACTCTTTTCAACAGCAAGTTTATTTTATAGATATATTATTTCAGAAACCATACAACCTTGAATGATACAAATTATCCCTTCTTTCTGGTTGTGCATGTTTAACAGAGAAGAATTTTTTTTACACAAAATTCAGAATTTACAAGCATTTAAAGATTCCTTAAATACAGTAATGGTTGTTTGTAACAAGAATAATTTATTTGTAATAAAAATAATAAACTAATTTTTAAAAAATGTATTGAAATTCTACACCCTAACTATTTAACAACCTCACTGAATATGAAGTAATTACTTCTCTCCTTACTAAATTTCAAAATGTTTTTCAAAAATATATTATTATGGATGGCCATCCCTATATGAAACCGTTATTACTTTGTCTTCAGTGGAGTTGTTAAAATAAATGGTTATAGTGTAGCATTTCAATAAACTATCTTATAATTATTTTATTATTTGTATCACAAATATATTATTTTTGTTACAAACAAACATTACCTTGGTTAAGCAGTCTTTAAATGCTTGTATATTCTGAATGTTATGTAAAAAAAATATTTTATATTAAAAATGAACAACCAGAAAGAAGGGATGGTTTGTATTTTAAAGGTCGTACGGTTTCTGAAACTAATATTTATAAAAAAACGTGCCGTTGAAATAATAATAATACATCTTTCAGCCATGTGAGAATCTAGATACTTTGCTCAGACATACTAGGGTCTGGACTAAGGATTAAGGAACATTAAGCAATGTGCATTCTGAAAATTTTATAAAGTAATATGGTGTGAGGTGAATGGTATGAATGACGTCACACATGGAATACCTTCTACTTCACTCACGTACAGTAGCCCCGTTGCTTCTTTGGTGCTGACTGACAGCTCTCAGCTGACTTCCGACAGTAAACATTTAG
Source organism: Timema californicum (assembly GCA_902141385.1). Classification (NCBI taxonomy): domain Eukaryota; kingdom Metazoa; phylum Arthropoda; class Insecta; order Phasmatodea; family Timematidae; genus Timema; species Timema californicum. Next base: position 63,500 of record CABFOW010003276.1, read on the forward strand.
GTTTATACCTAAGTTTTGACTGTCAGAAGTGACAGCTGCTAAACACGTGTTTTTTAAGATCATATGGTTCGGTGTAGGGATACATAATATGGTCTGGTAACTTTTCAAAGCCATCAGAAGTGAGCTGTGTGCTGTCAGTCAGCACCAAAGAAGCCATGGGGCTACTGTAGATAAGGTAGAAAGTGCCATCCATCTCGGCAAAGGTATACCTGTGTATTTCACACCCCTAACACTACGCTTCAACTTCGCTAGGTGTGCCCTAGTCTCTCTCGGGGCACACATAAAAATGCACTTTTCCTGGAAGAACAAACTGATATCTACATGTCTATATAGTTGCGATTGTATTGAATTTCATTTTGATGTAAGAAACGTAGAATAAGTTGTTCTTGTTCGGTTGTATGTTGGATTATATGTAGCTCTTATGTAAGTGAACACACTACAGGACTCAAATTTCAAATTCGTTTAATCTGACAATAAAACCGAACCCTAATTACATTTACTTCCAACATCCTGATCCGCCTAATTGTTACAACCAATATTTAAACATATTAAAATCATAATATTTAGGTAGTTCTGTATCAAGAAGAGTATTTTGACTTTTAATGTGCATCCAATCATTTTAATGATTCTCTTTTTATTTGTCTTGTTATTATTATTATTATTATTATTATTATTATTATTATTATTATTATTATTATTATTAGCACCGCGTTTTACTACCCGTTCGGGTTATAAGCACTTACGCTAATGTGTGATGTTAAGAGTTATTGTGAGATGAAATGGAGGACCTACAGTTTAACGTAGGATCCGAACCACGGTGGGGACCTGGCATTCCACACATTCAAAAGTTGTGACTAATACACGTATTGTCAGAGGTGAAGGAAGGGTTTGGCAATCAGATAAATCTTTGCCAAGACCAAGGATTGAACACTGGACCCCCAGCACAGAAGTCCGACACCTTACCCCTAGACCACCAGGTCACCCAATTATTTGTCTTGTTGTTAAGATCACACACAAAAAAAATTCTCATCAATTTATAGAGTCGGTTCGTAAAATTTAAAATCAATTGAGCTTTACTTTTTGGCCCAAAAAAACTTTTTCCTCAAATTTGTTTTTTATATTTTTATCACTCGGATCTCGAATAAATACAATTTGCCGAAAGATACACATTGAACTGTACATAAAGTAAAATCACAATTTTTACTTTTTTTAAATAGTTATTCTGTACGAACCTTAATCTATACTAGAATAATTGGAGCTATTTGGGGAGTTGGAGTGCACTTTTGTTTTTGTCAAATATTTAATTTTGTCACCTTTATTTTCTAAACGAAAAACTACACAATATTTCTAAATGTGTAGCGAGAATATCATATTGTATGTAACGTCAGAATTAGTTAGGGTGTTATTACCATCTTGCGTTAACTAGCAAGAGACACGTTAATAAAATTATTTTCCCTTCTTTATCTTCTTTGTTCTCAGCAAGTTTAGCCTGTGAGGACTACCTTAATGTTTTCTTTCATGCGATCGCGTCAACACAGGTGAACCGTAGACAAAGTTATACACAGAATAATTTCTAGAGGAAAAACTTTTTAGAAAATGCAAGATTATTTTTGGTTTCTTTAAGCACTGATTAATTTTACTATATCAGTTGTGTTATTCAATAGATATTGATGACATTTATCAAAAGGGACAGATACAGATAGCATGGCTTGACGTATGTATGTGTGAAAGTGGATCCAGTAACCTCCCTATTAAAATTGAATAATACTTTATCGCAGTGTGTGGGATAAGAAGCAAGGACAATTACACACTGATAACATCGGTGATCTGACGTTGCCCGTCACGTTACATCTGAAGAATAAATAGTACGGTACACCGCACAATTTTATCCCTTTTTTTCCCCCTTAAGATATACATTTACTAAAAACTCGTAAGATTTGGGAAATGAAATAATAAGTATGTACATTATTGTAGAAACATTATAACAAAGATAATAATTGAAATAATATACACTGTTACTTATTTACTCTATGGAATCAAGAACTATGAACATTGTTACAGAAAAATTGAGAAAAGAGAAACATCTTTGTGCATCAAAGAGCATAAGAATTATTATTATAATTATAAATAATATTGTTATTAGCACCGCGTCTTACTACCCGTTCAGGCTATACGCACTTACGCTAATGTGTAATGGTAGGGTGATTGTGAGATGAAATGGAGGACCTACAGTTTAACGTGGAATCCGAACCCTGGTGGAGGCCTGGCATTCCACACATTCACAAGTAAATTCATGTTAAAAATAATGAATTAAAAAGTACATGAATTTGCTTATAGCTATAAGAAATTATTAGTTTTATAAAAATATATTTAAAAATAAATTATTTGTATCTTTAAAAGTACTACAATTTTACAATGATAAGTTATTTCGTATCTCAAATAGTTGCTGAGAAATGATAAAAATTGGAAAATTTATTTCATGTATGATAGCCTCAAATTAATTGTCATGAGAAAATGAGAGTTGCAGTCTTGTTTATATTGAGAAACCGTGTCTAGATATAAAATTTAAACAAAATCATTAGATCGAATTTTGAGAAAATTTATTTATTCTCTTTTTTACCTTCAGTAAACTACCCTTAAATTTGTGATTAAAAATCTAATTTCAAAAATTCTTCGACAGAACTTTATGAAAACTCCAAATACCAAGTTTTTGCCCAATCGGTGAAATAATCTCAGCTCTATCCCGAGGTAAAGATATAGAGACGGCTTCGCAGAAACAACTTTTTCTGTTTCAGAACGTCAACATTTATCAAAATATCGAGTTAGTTTTTTTTTAACGGTCACAATACTTTCTCTCCGAGCTGTCGAGAGAAAGTTAAAAAAAATATAGGACACTCAAACACAAACGAGAGAGTGTCTGTGCCGTCAGCCCAACTTGAGCCTGCACTTCCATCACATGTTGTGACTATGTGTAATAAATCTTGCGTACATTAAGCCAACAACGCACGGGATGAAATATGGTGCGGGTCTAAAGTATCGAGGAAGAGGAAAGGGGGGAAGGAGGAGAAGGTAGAAACGGTAACATTTCACTCAATTAAATTTGGAAACGAAACTTTCGTTGGAAACGTTTGTAACTTTACCCCCTGAAATATTTGCAACATTCGCTTCATAGCCGTAGTTTATCCCGCTTCCGGGAAACCCTGAGGTAATTGCTGTGCCAGCTTGAACGTTTTAATAACAAATAGAACCCCTGAAAGTTTAGTTCGTGAATAAACAGATCTGGAAAATTGGTCTCCGCCGTTTGACTCGGCTGTTAACACACAACAAATATAGAGGAAGGGGAAAATATCCCTCAATCCGCTTTTTCAGTCTCAGCAAGTTTGGGTTTTAAGGTAACATGAAGATATGGGTTCAAACCCCGGCTGCGTATATTTAGTCTAGTTTTATTTACTAATTGTTTGCCCCACTTCCACGAAAATTCAGATAAATCTCCTCCCAAAATTTACCTTCTTTAATATTCTATTATTAGTGTAATTATGTGAATGTCCCAGATGGGTAGTAAGGCACTATGTACCAAAATTCAAAATATGTTTTTTTAGAAAGAACCGTGTCTGGGCTACCCGGATATTTACATTAATGTATTAGGATATCATTTTAAAGGAGATATACATGAATTTATGTAAAGGACAAGTGCTAAACCATTTTAAGGGTGCAGGGTAAAAATATAGAAAGTCAAATCTTAACTTTTTTTTAGCACCGCGTCTTACTACCCTTTCGGGTTATACGTCTATTTACCAATTACAATAATGTGTTAAAGATTGGGATGGTTTAATTTAGATTAAATGCACCAGTATTTGCTTGGAAGTAGAGTGAAAAACCATTTAAAAAAACCTCAGTGCACCCAACTGGGATCGATCCCAATTCTCCCCGTCTTAGGAAGTCTAGGTTAACACTAAAGTAACGCGTTAGACAAATGCGGCCATCGGACCTGGCCCCAATTATAACTCAAATTGAGTTAGTGCTGCCAGCTGCTAGACAATGTTAATACCCTTCTAATGTAATTTAGATTGTAGTTAAAAGGGGTATATAACAAATTTAAATTATTATTTTTTAAGTCTTTGCTGAGATCCTTTTGGAGTTTGTAATATAAAAGTTGCTGTCCTGTGTAACATGGCTTCCCTCCTCTTTTTTTTCTTGTGGCCCTCATTTAGGGAAAAAATCCACCCTCAATACATCCGACCTTTGGAAAAAGAGACAGGACGAGATAAATGAGTCGTGTAGTTTCAAAACCAGATACATCACTAATTTTATCAACCCTGGGTTATGGTTTATTTTCAAAGTACAAATAGAGCTTTATAACGATGTAAAGATAGTTTAGTTCAAAACAAGATGGATCCTATTATTGAGAGGTGGTGAAGTGAGAGGTTAGTTTCAAAATCAGCCAAGTAAGAGTTTCATTTTCAAAACCAGATACATCACTGGCGGCTCATGGGCTGCGTTCTAATGCGCATTAACTTTATTTTACAGCAACAGGTGTTCAGTATTTGGCGATTATTTATTATTATTAGCACCACGTCTTACTAATTGGCGAATATCGTCCTAAGCAATACCCAAGTTCGTTGTTCTCTTATTAATGTATTATTGTATCATCTTATTGTGTTATTATGTTAGTGTTTTGTTGATTTTTACTCATAATGGAGTGCCATGCAGTCGAATATAGTGACAAATCGAGAAATAAACCACGAAATGAAGACTTGTAACTAAGAAAAGTATTGGAAAACATTAAATTTTTTCGTTCATTCTCATATGTGATCTCTTTGGTCCAACGAAGCAACTAACTTGCAACCGTGGAGATAAAATCAGGAGCTTATAGATGCAAAAATCTACGTGAGGAAAAAATATTAAATAAAAGTTTTACAGTAATTCAGGAAGAATTTCCCAATTAAAATTAAAGTAGGATTCATTTAATCTGAAGTATACCCATTCATCTAAGCCCAATAAATCAAATATTGTTAACAACAGAAAAGGGGTAAAAGCTATGTCAGTCAAGTATTTTATTTACAATCATTCTACAAAAGAGAACTTACCCGTATGCCAACAGGCATTCCTAGATACTTTTCGACTGTCCAAAAACCAATTGAATGAAGTTGTTTCCAACATTTTTGCAGCGGGGACATGCCTGATGCCTGTAGAAAGAAGAGGTGGGAATCATAAGTTCAAAATGTATGAGGAGAAAAAAAAAGCTTTAATGGTCTTTATTAAGAAATTCAATGTAATTGAAAGCCATTACTGTAGAAGTAGATCAGGCTGTCATGTTTACCTAACCTCCGATTTAAATATTAATAAATTATGGCAGTTTTGTGATAGCAAAACTACTAATGAGAATATAAAAGTGAATCAATCCTATTCTCGTCATGTTTTCAGGACTCAATTTAACATTAGAATTGGCAGTCCAAGAGAACTAGTGTTCAACTTGCATCTTTCTCTGAAAGAATAAAACATACCACAGATCCGGGGGCAAAACAAATTTTAATGACTGAAAAAAGGGTCCATAAACTAAAGGCAAAGGCCTTTTACTCCCTTTTCAAAGAGATTATTCCGTTTGACTGTTTAAAAAAAACAGGTATTGCCTCGTGTTCCAGATCAAAGCGCATATTATTCCCGCCAGATATATAAACACAAACTAACGATTGTTGTAGATGATTCAAAATTCCAACAAAATAAAGAAAATATATTTACCACTGGGAAGAAAATCAATACAGCAAAAGCCCTAATGAAATAAGTTCGGCTGTATATAACTGCTTATCAAACGTTAATATTCCATAAAGCTTGAAAATAATCCACCTCGCATCAGATGGATGCAGAGGGGAAAAAAATATTATTTCATGAAGAATATGTTAGCCAAATGGCTTTTAAATAAAACACATCAGACAGTAAAATAAATCGAGTACATTTTTCCAATCGTTGGACACTCACTCCTCCCGTCATATCGGATCTTCGGAAGAACAGGGAAAGAAATAAAGAAAATTAACATCACAATAGAGCCAGAGGAATATGCCAATATATGTTTGTGACAGTTATACCATTAGCGGGTAAAAACTATGATTGGAAAAGTGTGTTTTTGAATACAGTGCATCCTTCTGGCCAATGGTACTTCCAATTTAACCTTTCTAAAAGATTATACTTGAAAATAATCTCAAACAACGATGAAATTAGCATTAAGGGGAAGTGAATTACAGCCCTGATTTTAAATTTGTAAAATACCAAATATTTTCTAAGAAGAATTTAAAATTTAAGGGTGTGAAATTACCACCTGGTGTCTGACTGTCTGCATTGAAAATTCGAGATGTTTAAAACTGGTTTGCTAAGCATTTCGGAAACGATTGGAAGTCCATGGAGACTTTATCATACTTCAAATCCGTTGTTGAGGATTCAAATGATAAGGAAGAAATTGATTATATCCAAAAGGATGCCGGCTGTGAACAAGCGTATGAGGCTAGGACATGGTTGTTTTAGACGTTTTAAAACAAATGTGTTCAAAGTTAATTAATTTTTATCAAGAGATTTTGTAATTCATTAATTTAACTGATTACTTTTCAGAAATCTTACTAAAATTAATGAATTTCAAATACAATGAATACATTATGTTGTTTCAAAATCAGATACATCCAAAATATAATCCAAGTTATTGTCCAAAATAAAAAAGTTATAATCGAATTCTATTTATATCTGTGTTTATCTATAACTTAATTAATGCTAAAATTTCAATTATTTCCCTAAATGAAACAGTAACGATAGAATGTATTTTGTGTTTCCTGAAAAATTATGTTTAAGTGATGTATCTAGTTCTGAAACCAGACGGCTCACGCCTTTGATCACCCGTCCATGTTAAACTGACTGTCCTATCCTGTTCTGGGGGTGCCATACCTGGACAGTTTATCTCATACGTTCATCCTAGTGTGTGTGAGGATGGTCACGGCATCCATTTCACACATCATAAGTACCGCGAACTCCTATATGCTGTCACTCCCCGAGAGACATTACCATGACACTCGTATAAAGTACAGGGATAACCTACTTTCCTCTCGGGATTCAAGTGGGATTGTGTAGCCACATAGGAGGATATATGCTTGGAGAAGGGTTGGTAACACAACTGTGACGCAGGATGAGATCTTGGAGGATATGAAGATAAAATAAACAAAAAGTATATATGAAACAAATTGTGCTTCGTAAAACAAAGTACAGGGTTATTATAAATGAAATATACAGCTTCAACATTTTATAAAACCATATTTATTTAACATATTGAAACCTAAGAGCCTTCGTTTTGTAGGTAAATCCTGTAAGTTCATTGTAGAAATCTACGCATGTTTGATATGTTTATGTGCACCCTTAGTCACACGACAAACATGACCTTGTCTTTGACACATCCTTCTGAAAAAAGAGTGACAGGGTGTGAGATCGTGACTTTGTGGTGGCCAACATGTAGGGGACATGTCACACGTTGCGTGGCCAATTCAGCGCTTTGGATTATTTTCATCAAGGCTCTTTCTAAGAAAATGTAAAATGAATCTGTCGCTATATTTGTGCAGGCTTAATGAGCGTCCAATTTTCAGCGTTGTGTTGATATTCCACATCAGTGAGAAAGTTCATAGACATAACATTCACACATGGAACTCCCCAAAGTTTTATGTGGTCTGTAATATATCCGGTAAAAAGAGACTAGAACCTTCTTTTTTCTAAGAAAGTACTACACCGGGAAGTTTGCTTTGGTTGATTCGTGCCGTGAGACTAAAATTGCACAAATCGAGCATGCGTAGGTTGCTGTAGAAAACTTAGAGAGTTTTCCTACAAAACGGTGGTTCGTAAGTATCAATATCTTAAATAGTTATGGTTTTATAAAAATGTTGAAACGGTATATCTCATTTATAATGATCCTGTTTTAAGTTCCACGTGTTATTTTATTTAGAGGAAAATTGTATCACTCACGTATTTATTACTCGAAAACAAGGCTATCTCCTAGGCCTAGTTAGTTTTCAATAGCAGGTTAACAAAACTTTCCTTATATATTCTCAACCCAAGATGGTCGGAGTGTGGTTTTTTCACTAATATACTTGTCACACCTAGACTGTGCATACCTATTCAACACCTCTATACCAAACGCGACCAAAGTTTTTCTATAAATCTCGTTAACTGTGCATATTAATTATCACTAGACAGCGAATATACAGCGATACGCAAAGAGAACAGGGTATCTTAAGGGCGCTACCTAATTCAAGGGTAAAAGCCCTACAATGCTGTAAATCATGCAAGCTCTGATTCTTTAACTCCACTAATTCAATCCTCGATTATCTTAATTTTTTATGTTTGAACCCTATTAAATAAAAATTATTTTATTTGATTGAGGAGAGTTATTTCTATGTTTATAACACTTAACCTTGTACTCATAACTGCATTATTTCACGTGAAAGGTATTTATTTAAAATGAGATAGCTCCATATTTTCACTTACACCAATCCATAAACATGCCCCGCAAACCTAATTTATATAGTAACAGAACAACTTACACGCGATAATAATCGTGAAAGGATTTTTGGCGGGGGTTGGACTTAGAGTAAGACTCTTCAACCTTTTTATGTCCAATGGCCAGAGTTTCGGTCCCTTGTTGGCCCGTGGGCCACGATACCCTACCCAAAATATTCGGATTGAATAAATATTAAAATATTCGTATCATCTCATAATTATATACTTATATTCACATTAAGGATTAGGCCTGTCTCTGACTGATGAAATGTCTGAATAACCGTGAAGTATTTTCTTTGTAGTATTTTCCTATGTTTGGATTGTTTATAGCAGGAGGTAGCGTGATTTATCTTGTCTACTAGAGTTTTCATTTGGCAGTTGAAAGTATATTTGTATAAAAACATAACACTTTTCTTCACGTAAAGAGCACAAATAATTTTTAAAATAACGTAGAATACGTAAATAAAATATTTATTTTATCAGTTGAATATGTAAAAATATATGTCTTCTGTATTTGTCATTTTTTCATCTGACATATTTCTATATTTTTCATAAGCCAGTGGACCGAAAAAAATGTTACCGCAGACCATGGATTGATGACCCCTGACTTATAGGGTAGGAGTTAGCCTATATTCAGAATGATAATCAATATTTAATAATTGTGCAAATAAATTACATAAATGGCACAAAACACTCGTGCAAACTTTATCTTATATTATGTTATAGTTTGGGACAATATTTTTTTTAAATAGATTATCAGTAAAACATTATTTAAATAGGTATTTAAGATAAAAACGAATATACGATTTAGTGTGTAAATATTAAGCGCTCTTAAGAGCTTTCTTTAGTATTTATTTTCAACTAGAACCATTAGATACACTATTCGTTTAATTTATTATTTGTTGATCAAGGACTTTTCTTTTAATTCTTTCTATTCAATGGGTGATGTAAATTTTAAAATGTTACGTGGTAAAATATTTTTATTAATAATAGTGATTATTGGTGGATTTATATTTAGTTAAATATTAATACAAAATCCTAGAATAATTTGTCTTCCTATTGTCTTGAAGCTATTGATCATTATGAATGGTATGGTAAGAAAATGTAGTGTGATTTTTTTTTAAATTTCAAAATCAGTAAACTTCTCTTATATGAAGTGTTTAGTAAAAAAAACATGCATTATTATTTACCATGTAAAACACTCCTCAGATATATGTTTTGAACAAAATTTACTACAGTAATTTTTGAAAAATTTTCAATTTTCCAAAATTTATTATAAGTTAACTATTAATTTTAGAGCTATGGTAAGAAAAAAAATTCTTTAAGCTACAATATGCCATATAAATATTAGATTTGAACAAAATCTTGGGTACAGATAAACATCCAGAGAGACAAACATGCAGGCAGACAAATATTTAGACACATATCATTACTATAATAACCACCTTTTTAGTTTAACTGCACACTGAACGTTGAAACTCATCATTATCTCGAGATCAAACATTTTCAGAATTACAATACTTTCTTTATATGATACAGAAAAAATAAACCAGATAGCCATGGTATATTTTAAATATTTAAAGTCTATTTTATTATTGATACTTTTTAGCAGTGACTTCCATAGAGGTTAGTTTTCAATTATTCATAACCCACATGGTATCTTTATTTATAATGGCTACGTTACACAACACAAGTTCACTTTAGGTATTCATTCTCGTTGGACTAACCTTAATAATAAAACACATGTCCTGCTACAAGGTATGTATGTCCTTACAAAAACAAAAGGCAAAGTGTATAAATAAAGGCCTCCTGCATCAGTGTTTATTATTTAAGAATGTTTAACTTTTATTTATAGATTGAAAACTAAATTAATCCTAAGTTGGTGGAAATATCAATCCAGATTTATCAAAAGGCTATCTGAAATTTTGATTGAAGGCCGATTATAAATTGATGTTTTGTAGGAGATGGTAAAATACAAAAAAATCTATAATATTAAAAGCCAGCTAAGACCTCTATTTTTAAAAAACACACAGGAAACAGTAGTAAGCCTGTATTACAGTATTTATATCTATTTACAAAGTTTCGTACATTTTTTTGTTAATGGTTGTGTTTTTAGATGCTTCCCGTCTTTCTAATTCCAAGTTAATCCGGTTTTAATAAAATATAAAATGCTTTTTTTTAAAGCTGGTTTAAATCTATAGGCTACGTTTATAAAACTCTTTTTAGTGTATGACTTGAAATTCTATGTTTGATGTGATTCCAGTGACTGATGTCTGGGCGTAGAAACGTGTGGTGAGGGAGGAGGGGGGGAGAATTTCCGTGTATTACTTATAAACCCTTTTACTGGCTGAAGGTATATAGTACACTTTATTAATTGACTTCCTTAGAGAAATTAGCTTCCTACGCCTTTTTACTGACGGCACTTAATTAATAAGTGACTAAACTAATGTTGATATTAGTCTAGTTTTTTTAGAACAATTGAAGCCAAATATTATTTTTAGAAATATTTTTTTAATGTTCCATTCAATTTATTGAAAATATTGGAGAGTTTTAACTCCATTAAATGTATGTAACGGTCTTACAAGGATGTACTTTTCAAGCCCAGGCAGAGTGTGTAATGAAATAGAATTTAATTTGGTAATCATTCTAATAAACATTTTCCAACCTTCATATATTTTAAAATTTATGATTATTTTCAAAATAGAAAACTCAAAGTATCCATATGTGTTAGTAAATCCTCTCACAGTTGCCATCGTTCGCAGTTAACACCATCCAAATTGCAAACACTTGTGAAACATGGCTGAAAGACATGTTTTGTCTCTCTCTTTTTTTCATCTAATTCTTTCGTTTCTTGAAGGACAGATCATGATTTAACAAAAAAACACCTTGATTGTTCTGGATCAATTTCTTTCGAAAGATACACAGTCGTCCCACAGCAATGTACGGGAGTGGTCCACGTCAAATTAATCTCTCTATTTTCAAAAATAAAAACCGTTCGAATATAAAGAAACAGTCATTGAGCTACCATACTGGGTTAAGTTTAAAAATATAATAAATAAAGAATTTTAAATTGCTAAAAAGCAAGTTATACTACTATAAAGCCACACGGCTGACTTACTCACTGACATTAATGTCTACCCACTTCCAGATTAGCTAGGAACTTGAAATTTGGCAAACTTATAGCGTCTAGCCTGTAACCAACGGTAAAATTCCAAACAGTTTAAAAAATATATTTAACCCCCGAACAGAATTCAAAATGCCGGATCAACTTTAAAGTCAGTGTGGACCTTTCTTTGAAGGTCTCTTGTGGCTAAACGGTAAGACCTATAAAAAAACTGCTCTGGATTTGCATTAGCTTACACCCACTTGCAAATAAAACTCACTAGAGGCTTGGGGGCGTAGCCCCCAACAAGCAAAGAGAGTTCTCATCATATATAGACAGTAAGAACCCAGCCCTAACTAACATTCACAAGGTGGAGCACAGAAAGACTCCAACCTCAGAGTGTTCCCTCCTTACCTTCGCCACCTTCACAAAAACAACATTATAAAGTGGAACACAACAAGCAGATGATTCATCATCGTCACCTTCTCACCTCCCAAAATACATTACAAGTGGCTTCAACAACGAGCAACATCACCAGAGAGAAACTTAACGTTTCGAGTGTAAATCGTGTTTCCCAGTCTGCAGCTCCAAAACACCACCACACATACAGTAAATGGGAGCTGTTATTGGCCTGCAGTCTCTCTCTTTTAAAAATATATATATATTTGAACTGTTTTTACTATCTCTTTAACTTAGTATAGACCTTCCCTTGTAAAATCAAAAGAAAGAAGGGTTTCTAACAAGACACATTGTTCATGTCTTACTTTAAATATTTCAATAGGTATTGTAAGTTTTAAAAAAAATTCAACCTAGTATAAAATATATTCATTTAAAAGTTTGCAGGCACTGTTCAAGACTATTATTAAAGTCGCCATGAATTCATGGGCTTTCTCACACCATTGAACGAGACTTACGACGTGATAAATTTGTGTAAACTCGTGAAACTAATACACAATATTAATTTTCATATTTTGTTATAATCGAGTGATTTAAAATTATTGTTGATAGTTTATATTTCTTTCACTAGATTCATCAGTAAATATAATATAATATAGCATGTTTCTCTTATATAAATAATGACGTTCATTTTTAAGTTAATAAATGACAGCTCTAACGGGGAAACCAATGGGTTAGAGAGAGATAGTAAGTTTCTATAATAGCCTATACTGTAATTTAAGAGTGGAATGGTCTATAGTCTGTTTTAAAAGTGAGGGGTGGATCAGGTCTTGAGTATTTGCTGGGTGTAACTCGAATTTTTCCCCCTTGGTTGTGTTTCCCACTCTCTCTCCGCGAAAATGCTAGTACGTTTATTCTATTATACTACCTACCTCATACTTAACCATGTATCCCAGAAGGGTAGTGAGACGCACAGCAAAAAAGCAACATGATATTAAACGTACATTTTTTTAACCCTTCCTTACCCCTATCCTGATAGTGTATCCATGCGGATAGCTCTGATGGACAGTAATATGTGGAGTGCAGATAAAGATAGCTATTAAATTAATTCGTCCAAAGAAACGTGCTATAAGGACATTTTCTCTCATTTTTCCATGCTGGCAACAAATGCCCCTTCTCTCACGAATATGGGGCGCAGAAATAATGGTCCAAAGACCAAGAAAGACATGAAAGCTATGCTAGGACACGAACCACTTCGTTTCCTTAACTCGCAAGGGGTATGGGGGATGGGAGTAGAGTATTTAGAGGAGGGGGGAGGAAGAGGTCGCGATCTCTCTTTCTCACGGGGATTTCTTTGACGGACGGGAAGTGGTGAGAGGTCGCCGTCTCTCTTTCTCGCGGGGATTTCTTTGACGGACGGGAAGCGGTGAAAATAGTGTATGTCGTCACAAAGACGTAGAGAGAGAAAGGAAGGAAGAGTAACAACTCGATGAAAAAGTGACCTACACACGCAACCCTTCACAACAGCCAAAAAAAAAAAGACTTTCTTAAAATGTCCGTTCTTCACATCTTACTTATTATACATCTGGCATATCCGTTTATTTTATACTGATAGGGTAGAAGGTTAGGAAGGTAGCATTTTAGAGGAAATTTACTCACATTTTCTTGGATGGAGGGTGGAAAACCATTTGTGAAAAAAGTAAACACCTGAGTACACTTATTCAAGGTTCGAGCTCTTTACTTTACCCTTTCTCAGAAAACTAGACGAGAGTAGACTTTCACTTTTTTTAGAATGTACTGAGGTGTTTTTTTATCACATGGTTTCCTAGCATTCCTCCACGAAAATATAGGTACACTTCCTCTTAATTCCATCTTTTCCATCCCTTACCTTAATATTGTAAATATACGAACACTGCTTAGTATTTTTAAATGAAAGTCCCTTAAAGGTGTGGTCCCTCGTGCTAATAACATCCTCAATATCATCAATGGCCATGAAGTCTAAGGCGCTAGTCACACGATAGACAACCGTGAGTGAAGGGGAGATAAAGGAAGGAATCAATGCTGGGTGTACTTTGAGTGGTTTTTCCCTCAATTTTGTATCCCTCTCCCTCCGTGCAAATGCGTGTGCATTTCCTCTTACACTCAATCCTACTTATCTCTACCTCATTAGCGAAAATTATATACAAACCACCCGGATGGGTAGTAAAACGTGATGCCAAAAGAAGATACCTACACAACATGCCCTGTGTTGTGAAGTTTGTTACTATGGAAAAACAGTGATTATGGATGGAAGATTAGAGGTGACCTGATTTTATAACCCTAAGCACAATGGCTCCTAATGAGATGG
>CABFOW010003277.1:0-44333 GCA_902141385.1 Timema californicum
GCAAAGTTGAGGTAGAAAATAAGGTTTTTGATTTCACATAATTTCAACAAGAGAAATTATACAGAATGTCCCAAATAAAGCCGGCTCCAAAATCAAAGTATTTCAACGTTAGTGTTCGAAATGTGAAACGCGTCTTACAACTTCTACAGATTACACGCGTGTATACTAACTACGTTAATGAGTTAGGGATTAAGATAGTATAATTTTGAGGAGAGAGTGGAAAAACAATTTTGGAAAAAAAAATCTTCGGTACACCCGGCAGGGACTCTAACCCCAATCGCCCTGTCATCAGCCCTCTAGTCTAACACGAGTGATGCCTTGAACCATGCAGCCACCGAATCAGGTTGTTGATAGAATGCCTAAAAGTTGGTGGCGCACATTTTGAACACAGCGTTTGAAATACTGTTAATTTGAAACCGGTTTTATTTTAGAAACCCTGTATGCATAAATTTGGTACAATCATATTCGGGTACATTTGTATAAAAATGTAATATCTTTCTTCATGTATAAAGCAAAAATTGTTTATAAAATAACTTGAAATACTTTATTATTTAATTATGTAAATTATAAACCTGTATTTGACATTCTTTGTCTTGAAATAATTTAATATTTTTCATTAGCCATTGGGCTGCAAGAAATATTATGATGGGCTGTAAGTGGCCCGTGGGCCGTGGGTTGAAAACCCCTTTAGAACATTCTCTTGTTGACTGACATATCCTTGACATAAACGCACTATGCTCAAAAAGTGATAAAACTGCTTCTGCCATGTCCCCATGTAATTTTTTAAATAATCGACTAACCGCATATAGGTAAAGAGAAAAGATTAAAGAGTAAAAACAAAGCACGTTTAATTTTTTATGCCAACATATTTGAATTTAGCAGTGCTTAAGCTATTTATGTAATTTAATCACTTTTTAGTGTTAAAATCTGGTTTATTAGCTGTTCTAAAAATGAGTGATATTTTGAAATATTTCATATTTAAGGAGATATTCCCAATATGTTAATAATATATCGAATTTTTCTTCTTCCTTTGAAATATTTCGAAGATTCTGAAATTTCTGTGCTTGTTGAAGGGGAGGGGATTTAACCTTAAAGAATTTGACATTTCGAAGCTTTACAAATCTATATTGATTTCACACTCAACAATGGTTAACGTTCACTTTTTAAACACACATATTATATCATCACACGACTTACACACTAACGTAATACTGTACAATTAACATAATCATAAATAATTATCCTAAGCATCTATATATTTATAATTTGATTGAATGGCAAAGCCATTTATATAGTTTTATCATTGCGTTATAAATAATAAATATCTTTGTCAGCCTCAATCAGAATCGAACCAAGGCACTATAAATGTGTGGTTATCACTCTATCTACTTAAACCACGAAAACGGGCAACATCGATAATAGGTAATTATGTATGAATTTAAAAAAAAAATATTCTTACTAGATTTTTTTTTTGCAATGCATATTACTACACATCTAGGAAATACAAACTTTTAATTTCACTGATGGGTTAGGTATGAAAAAGAAAGATCAGAAAATAGAGAAAATTCACACGACATTTCATGTCGGTTTTAATGAAATTTCATGAAAGTGATTTAGGTAAAAACAAACACTCGGTACACCTAGTTGGAGTTTGAACCCTGAACTTCGCATCAGCAAAAAATAATAATAGATTAGACTGTCGTTCATCCTGCGTGCCCGCCGATGCGGATAGTGAAATACTAATAATAGTAGATGCAGTATTTGATACCTATATATATATATATCAACTGAGTAAGACCCATTTTGTAAATAAGATAAACACTGATGGTGTGCATTTATATTACAAACTCATTATTATAGAATCCTATTCATCTTTCCTATGAAAAAAGTAAACTATTTTTTTCTACCTAGATCTTAGAAGGACATTTTTCCAAACTAAATACTTAACAATTGTATTTACTATAGATAACTATAATCAAACCCGCTTCATTGGCCACGTGATATAACACGCTACTCTTCCAGCAGACTATACTTCTGATGATGGGGAGATCAAGGTTCGAATCTCTGATAGGTGTGCTGAAGTTTTTTACGAATGGTTTTCCACTCGTCCTCTTTGCAAATGAAGGTACACGTCTTATAAATATATCCTCCCTAATCCCTAAAATCATTAGTGTAATTAGTACACAAACGTATAACCCAAATTGGTAGTAAGACACGGTGCTAAAAAAAAATTAGAATATAAATTAATAACTTGCTGTGAACTACTGGCTTATTATTTATGTAAGACAATTTGAAAAACATTTATGTTAAAATCCATATTTTATATTTGATTCGAGGAGTAGAAACAAAGATTACTATTTTTTAAGAATTGTTTGGAGGGACATATTTTGTATTTTATTATTATTATTATTATTATATTTGAAGAAAATAGGGTATTTACAATTTGTATTGCACGTGTGTTGGGAGAGGTTGGTACTTCACTATTAGTTCTTCAAATCGCCAATAGGTAGCAGTAGTAAAACAGGGCTAAGATAAATCTCTAACGGTAGATTTAAGAACCTCCAAGCGAGTCTTAATAACATTTTACCACCTAAGTAAAAAGCATCGTAATAATTAATTTTTTTTCCCCCTCCCAGACCCATAGCGTTTCTCGCATGTTTGAATTTCTAATAGAATAGCAACGTTTTGAATCCATGCGTGAACTATTTAATTACTTCACGCCGCGGCGAGATTTGACGTTTTTTTTTTATCAGGCGTTGAGGAATCGGCTCACATCGAATAAATAATATATTTTCACTTTATCTTAATCGCCAATCTATCTTTTGTTGAATTCAAAGTATATTTTTCTCTAAAAGTAGGATTTATAATTAAGTTTTTATAACCATTTTATAATTATTTTACTCAAATTTAACCATTTTAATGGAAATTTAAATTTACAGACTTCTCCATACGTAACCGTGCCGGTGCGGTTTAAAAATTAAGGGTACCGCATACTTCAAGGAAACTATCTTCTCACTGTGTTATTTATTTTGGCTAGTGGGAGATCTTAAGATTAAAAACCACTCAAGCCACAGTTATCCTGAAATATTCCATTGTGACTTTGAAAAAAATAAATAGGCCTAGTTTATTTATTTTGATAATTCTAGATTCATTATTGTAGCCATTTACAGTAAAGCTTTACGTATCTTACCTCTAATATTCAAAACGGTTAAATGGTCCTTTTTTAAGTAACTTAACTGCCAAATAAAGGTTTTACGTTGGTAAAACCGTTATTTGTCAAGATATACAAATTGAAAAAATCTTTTTTATATTGAATAGTAATTTATTTTTAGAAAAAAAACTTTTTTATAACTATGTATTATATATAATTTATATATACTTGTTTTATAACTAAATTATATGTATTATATATAATTTATATATACTTGTTTTATAACTAAATTATATATAATCTACATATAATTTAGTTATAAAACAAGTATATATAAATTATATATAATATATAGTTATAAGAAAAAGTATTTTTTTGTAAAAATAAATTTTTATTCAATATAACAAAGATTTTTTCAATTTGTATATCTTGACAAATTACGGTATATATATATATATATTTTCACCTTTTATCTGCTCATAGGGGCATTTATTTCATATCCAAAACGTATTCACATCCTCATTTGTTTCAGTTATTATAGGTTTTACTGTACTTTAATATTAGATCTTTAAAATATTTTTTGAAACTTTGTTAAAAGGATTAAATTTTCTCTTCTTTTTTTAAAATATTATAAAACCCAAAACCAAAATGTATCCTTATGGAAGAGTTGATACCTTTCACCTCGATTTTATGGTGAGCCTTATTTTGAAGTAAGAAAACCTTTAAACAACTCTGGATTCTAGATGTCTGTAACACGTCTTGGTTCTCTGAAAGGCGCCCCCTTAAAACTAGAGAGCTGTACTAGAAAAGGTCGCTGTTAATAAGGGGACAGGCGTTCGATTCTTATCTTAATGGTTGTAAACAATAAGATTGGTTATTGTGGTTTTCACATTCTTTGTACGTGCTAATGAAGACACCTATCTTCTCGATAAGTGGTAGTGAATCTTTTTTGTTCACGTGTATTTTTATTTAACTTGAACGTTGTACCCCCAAAGTTGTTTGTGAATAATGCAAGTTAGTCACATTCTATAATCTACATTTAAATAAATAAAATAAATAACATTGAAAATAACGTACTAAAAATACACTTTAAATGAACTAAATACGATATAATATGTACCATATATACCATATAATTTGTACAATATATATGTATTTAGTTCAAACTGTATTATTTTTAATGCATTACTTTCAATGTAATTTATTTAATTGTATATATGTATATATTTAAACAAATCTTATTTTACGTACCTCCGGTTGGATACCAATGCTCTAGCTATACTATCCTTCTCTTTGATTAAGTAGTTACTAGCCCTAATGTTGAGATTAGAAACACTTACTGTCTTGAGAGCTGTTAAGGCGTTATTCCATTATGCATCTAGAGTATTTGGTTCAAACCCTGCCTGTGCATCCAAGTCATACCTGCTAGAAAGAGAATTGAAAGTGGGAGTTTAGTTGACAATAGAAAATGCCAGTGTTTTTTGTTGTTGTAATAATAAATAAAATATTTATCTAGTAGGAACCTAATTTAATTTTATTCACATGGTGATATTTACAGTTATTTAATATCTGCCATTAGATGACAAAACTTTTTAAATGAGGGTAATAAGTTGTTATTAAATTCCAGGACACCCTTGACAGATATTCAACAACTGTTGATATCAACATGTACAGAAAATTAAACTCTTATGTTTTTACTGGAGTAATATTTTATCTACACTACCACCTCGGCGTTGTCTGCCTGTGACGTAGCAGTAAGTCGAGATAGCGATTTACAAGGCAATCTTCTTCAATGGTCGTATTGTCTAAGGCATAACTATCACAATAAACTAGACTACCAATGATGGGGAGATTAAGATTCGAATTTAAATCGAGTGTACTGAGGGTGTTATTTTTCTTCCAAAATTGTATTTCACTCTCCCTCTAAACAAATGTGGGCACACTTCCTTAAAATATAATTTTCCTAGTCCTTAAAAAAACATTTGTGTGATTACTACATACGCGTACAACTCAAACGAATAATAAGACGCGGTGCTAAGAAAAAGAATCCAATGCACGAATCTAAATTATTATTATTATTAGCACCGCGTCTTACTACCCATTCGGGTTATACGCACTTACGCTAATGTGAAATGGTAGGGTGATTGTGAGATGAAATGGAGGACCTACAGTTTAACGTGGAATCCGAACCACGGTGGAGGCCTGGCATTCCCCACATTCACAAGATGTCTTGTCGTAGGTGAAGGAAGGGTTTGGTAATCAGATAAATCTGTGCCGGGACTGAGGATTGAACCCCAGCCGCCAGCATAGAAGTCTGACACCTTACCCCTAGACCGCCAGGGTACCACGAATCTAAATTTGTAGGTATTTGATGAGTTTTAAAGCTATGACAACATCTAACAATTGATTTTTTTTTAAATTAATAAACAGATAGGGTTAGTTTTATGGTTTTGTGTAGTAAGATACTAATTTGGAATTTTATTAGAAGGTAGTATGACAAAGTTTTTTTTAATGCGACCCCTCCCCCCTCCCAGTATTATCAAACGAGTTTGGCCAATTACTATAGTTGAGTAACTATAATTCTAGTCTTAAGATCAATATTCTCCTGGATCCGAACCGGTCACCAGAGGGTGTATTCTTGACTACTTCATCTCATGTGGGTTTCCTTATCAAAGTTAAATGGGAAAAACCACACGAGATGGCTCTGAAAGTACTCAAGAATACATCCTCAGGCCGCCGTGATCCTGGTCTTCCTTGAGTCTACAAGTGTTGACATAATAGGATTCTGTTACGAAGAAAGGCTTAGAATACACATAAACCATTTTTCTCACCAAAAATTGATAGCATTTAGCTATTAGTATATATGAATAGTCACGGCTACAGATCACGTGACTTGACATTATGACTGCGTGAGATTATATCTAGTAACTTTTCTAATACCCTCTTCAGTGACCCCATGATCTAAGGCATCACTCACGCAATAGAATAGATGGCCTATGAAAGGTAGATTGTGGTTTTATCTCAGTTCGGTGTATCGAGGTTGGTTTTTCCCTTAATGGTTGCTTTCAATCATTCCACACAAATGCGGGTACACTTCCTCTAAATTCAAACTTACTCATCTCTAACCCATTAGTATAATAATAATAATAATAATAGTTATTATTATTATTAGCACCGCGTCTTACCACCCGTTCGGGTTATACGCACTTACGCTAATGTGTAATGGTAGGGTGATTGTGAGATGAAATGCAGGACCTACAGTTTAACGTGGAATCCGAACCACGGTGGAGGCCTGGTATTCCCCACATTCACAAGATGTCTTGTCAGAGGTGAAGGAAGGGTTTGGTAATCAGATAAATCTGTGCCGGGACCGGGGATCAAACCCCGGCCGCCAGCTTAGAAGTCTGACACCTTACCCCTAGACCACCAGGTCACCGTTTAGAATACACATAAACCATTTTTCTCACCAAAAATTGATAGCATTTAGCTATTAGTATATATGAATAGCCACGGCTACAGATCACGTGACTTGACATTATGACTGCGTGAGATTATATCTAGTAACTTTTCTAATACCCTCTTCAGTGACCACATGATCTAAGGCGTCACTCTCGCAATAGAATAGATGACCTATGAAAGGTAGATTGTGGTTTTATCTCAGTTCGGTGTATCGAGGTTGGTTTTCCCCTTAATGATTTCTTTCAATCATTCCACACAAATGCGGGTACACTTACTCTATATTCAAACTTGCTCATCCCTAACCCATTAGTATAATTAGTACATAGGTATATAATGTGAACAGGTAGTAAAAAAAATATTTCCTAGTTGTCAGATAAGGTTCTTCTAATGGAAATTGTACTGTAGGTGCCAAGGTATTGCGGTCGCACCAGTGAGCTATTTGCCAAGGTGACTCGGTCATGCTATAGTACCCTAATGCACATATCCCGTGCTGATGTTCATCTGGCACGCATATGTGGACGTGGTTTACTGTTAAGGGGGGAAAGGGAACATGAGATAATTGTATAGACGGTGGGATATGTTCACTTTCACTGGTTACATTATTTGAGTTAGTAGAGCCAACTTATTCACTCATGCCATTATTTCTCTCTGTGCCAGGATTACCAACACACTTCCTGTATTCTCTTTCCTATAATAGTGATTACCTGAGCAACCATTTGTAATGTTTCGACGAACTGCACATTAGCTATTGCAGTACATTGCATGATTTTGAGGAAAAAATAAAAGTAATATTATTATTATTATTATTAGCACCGCGTCTTAATACCCGTTCGGGTTATACGCACTTACGCTAATGTGTTATGGTAGGGTGATTGTAAGATGAAATGGAGGACCTACAGTTTAACGTGGGATCCGAACCACGGTGGAGGCCTGGCATTCCCCACATTCACAAGATGTCTTGTCAGAGGTGAAGGAAGGGTTTGGTAATCAGATAAATCTGTGCCGGGACCGAGGATTGAACCCCGGCCGCCAGCATAGAAGTCTGACACCTTACCCCTAGACCACCAGGTCACCAAAAGTAATAATAGCTGATACATCTTCCCCCGATATATTTAAATATATAGCACACTTTTTAAATCTACTACTCTTTCTTGGTACCATATAATAAATATGAAGCAATATGTCCTTCTACCCGCTTCGGTGGCTGCATGGTCTAAGGCGCTACTCTTGCAGTAGACTAGACTAGCAATGACGAGGAGATCAAGGTCCGAATCTGTCAGGTGTACTGAGTTTTAAAAAAAAGTTTCCCACCCTCTCTTCACGCAAATGCGTGTATATTTCCTATAAACATAACCTTCCTAACCCCTTAAACCATTAGCGTAATTAGTACAAAAGCGTATAATCTGAACGGGTAGTAAGACACGGTAAAAAAATAATTGTTGAATATCTGTTGAGTGTCCTGGAGTTTAATGACCTTTTATTTTTACTTAAAACATCTGTCATCTAATACTGCTATGCCCATGACAGATATTCAACAACTGTTGATATCACCATGTGAAGAAAATTAAACTCTTTTTACTGAAGAAGTATATTATTTATTTTGGCCAAAATAGGTTTTGTAGTAAAAACATAAAAAAAAACACTGCCCTTAACTCAAGTTCCTTATACTAATACCTTATTAGTTCCTCTCAGCCTGAGTTCCATGTGAATATTTTAAGGCGTCCCTGATATTAGTTGAAAACGTAACTATACCTTTATTTTAACTAACTTATTAAAAATTGTAGTTTAACTTTATTTTGTTTATATTTTAAATGTATTGTAAGGTCATTTAACGAGTTAACAACGTAGTAGATTTATTACTATATATATATATATATTATTTTATTTTTCTATTGATAGCTGTATTGCAATATAATTGGTTTCTTTTGTATTATTGTGTAATTTATTTGATGTATACAAACAGTATTCTTAGGATGGGTGCATAGTCTTCACCAGACATCCAAAGGGTTCATGGCACTAGATAAGGCATGAAACCTTGCCTTAGAACAATCCGTTATAACTATAAAGTCAAACGTAGTAATTTGAAAAGTTCTTTATATTCTATTTTTTAAATTGAATAAAATTAATGACACCTGGACACAGGGATCAAACCCTGGACCTCTCGCATAGTGCGCCAATGCTCTTTCCACTGAGCTATCAAGGAATTGTCCAGGGCACTTAAGCCTCCAGGTTAAAATTGTTGTGCTCCTCTTGGCAGCTTGAGTCCTTCAACACTAGGATCGCTACGGTTAGTCCTATCATCACCCAGCAGTGACACTGTCGAAGCCCAGTGGTGAAGGACTCAAGCTGGCAAAAGGAGTGCAGTGAAAACCCCGTAAGGTCGAGAGTCTGTTTCTTAATTGTCTGTGGCCCAGGGTCATTCCTTACTCGTATTTTAAGTCGGAGTCTGTAATATACGTGCGTAAATCGTCGGCTACAAATGTGTGGTCATCAATGTTAACGGGCTATCGGATAAATTTGCCGTCATTGACTAGTTTGTTGGCTTTTTTCCCCCATATCATGATGGATTGAAGAGCTAAGCTTTTATATCGATCATGATATGCGCATTCGTACAGTTTTAATTGTACATTTGGGAGCAAAAATCCCACTGGCGAGTAGATGGGGTGGCCACGTTATCTGACACCTCGTGATCTTAATTGATCACACATTTGTCGCCGACGATTTCAGCACGTTCATAACAGAGTCTGCCTTAAAATATTATTGAATCACCCTAGTTACAGTAGCCCCATGGCTTCTTTGGTGCTGACTGACAGCTCACAGCTGACTTTTGACAAACAACATTTAGGTATATACCTAAACTTTGACTGTCAGACGTGACAGCTGCTAAACACATGTTTTTTGCAGATCATTTGGCTTGGCGTAGGGATAAATAATTTGGTCTGGTAACTTTTCAAAGCCGTCAGCCAGCACCAAAGAAGCCATAGGGCTACTTTAGGTGACTTGGTGGTCTAGGGGTAAGGTGTCAAGATATTTGTGTTGGGGGTCCGGGGTTCAATCCTTGGTCCCGGCACAGATTTATCTGATTGCCAAACCCTACCTTCACCTCTGACAAGACATGTATTAATCACAACTTGTGAATGAGGGGAATGCCAGGCCTCCACTGTGGTTCGGATCCCACGTTAAGCTGCAGGTTCTCCATTTCATCTCACAATCACCCTTTCAATACACATTAGCGTTAGTGCGTATAACTCGAACGGGTAGTAAGACTCGGTGCTAACAATAATAATACTTATTATTATTACCCTAGACATGGGGCGATTCCTTAATAGCTTGGTGGTTATAGTAATGGCATACTAGGTCAAATGTTCAAGGTTCGAATCCTATGTCTAGTTGTTATTTTTCAATTTAAATAATATAATACTATAATGTGCCTGTAGCTGTAACTAGTAAATATAATAGCTTTCATAATCAATCCATCAGTCCATTATAATCTGCTCCTTTAAACTATTTATTATATATGCACCACAGTAATAGGACGAACCTAAATGGCTCATGGGCGTTTTAAACCAAAGATATCGATGTTCAAGTATCAAGTATAGTTTAACCAAACAAAAATATGAAAAATATTTGTGAGCTTCAGACATTTATTTCCAAATATATGTTGTTTTTTAAATCGATTAAATGCTGGAAATTATAAACTTTTTTTTGGCCAAAATTGATAAAACTTTTAATATTTTATAAGTGTTATTTTATAGGTATTCATTAGATCTAAATCAAATTTGAGAGCTTCAAATAACAAGACTTGACATATAAACACTTGAAAATAGTCAGGTAAGGGATTTTTTTTTAAAGAAAATGGGACTCTAAGCACCTTATGTTCACCCTGTTATTATAATATTATATTATACTACTATAAGGCCACATGACTGACTGACTCACTGACATTAATATTTACCCACTTCCAGATGAGCTAGAAACTTGAAATTTGGCGAACTTATAGCTTCTAGCCCGTAAACGACGTAAAATTCCGAAAAGTCAAAGATTTTAATTTTCAACCCCCGAAAAAAAATTAAAATGTCGGAGCAACTTTAAAGTTGGTGCGGACCTTTCTTTAGAGGTCTCTTGTGGCTAAACGGTATGACCTATCAAAAACTGTTCTGGAATTACTTAAGTTTACATCCACTTGCAAAGAAAACCCACTGGGGGTGAGTTTAACTATATACAATTATAAATATTTTACATATATAAAATAGCGTTAATATTATCAGTTATAATTTAATGCCATATGAAGGGTACAGGGGAATATCGTATCACACACATTTTCTAGAACAAATTTCACATTTAAAATCCCCCATAAGGACTCCAACAATTGCTTTTTTTTTATTAATCTAAACATGACAATCACCTTTTTTAAAACCATAATCTTAAGTGCACTAGAAATATCTCATAATTGTCTAACAGAAAGCAGCACTAACTCAATTGAGCTAAATACTTACTTTCGCCTTTTTCCTATGTAACCTTCATATGTGATGACATGCCCCCATTTTTGCCCAACTCAGTGTAGGTATACCTACCCTAAGGCATTCACATTCTCAACACTTCTAATCTAACTAAGATTCGAACGATCGCGCTTCACGGTCCGTGGAGCTGACCACATACAACATTACTCGTGTCTTTATCACTTTGACGGCTTGGAAAGAGATAGAGAATAGTTAAAAACGTGCGTTTAGAGGGAATACAAACAACTTGAAAAGTCCCTTTGCAGTAACGATATATTGGAGAGAAAAAAAACCTGATAATAATAATTTTTTATATATATAAAGTTTGAAGTCACGCGCTCTCCGATTGTGTCTTGTTTCCTGGTTTTTGAATCTCGCTTCAGTTGTTTTCTAGGGCAAATATTTGTCGTGAGTTACGTTTTAGTTAAAGAGGCGAGACTTATTTTAGAGAGAGAGGGAGGAAAAAAAATACACACAGGGCTACCAATAAAAAATAAACCTATTTTTTTGTCATAGGTATTATATAGATTATATATAGTAAAAATAGTAATAGATTAAACTAATTAATCGTGTCTTAGTAATTGAATCAAATATATATGTTAGTCAATAAGTGTGCTAAATAATTCATTAAAAAAAAGCAATAAACATAGGAAATAGTTACAGTTAACAAATATCTCTATAACTGACAAATTGACCAACACACGTTCTATTATCTGTGAAAGTCCAGCTATTTGAATGCCGATTAATTTTTTACTCATAAAACGTTTATTTATTTACAAATTTATGAGTATTAATTTGTAGAGCAAACACAATTGGAAGGCTAGAGAAAGTTTATTGGAGACACTAAAACGCCATTTAAAAGTAATGTTTAGTATATTCTAGTAGCATACATTACTAAACTTCTTTCGATTTCGTAATTTACATTACTTGTTTGAGTCCTGTTGTTCTTTGTTCACGTAATTGTTAAATTACATTAAATAAAACTATTTAATATATTAAAAACTGTGCAATGCTTGAATTCACTCCCCCTTCACCCCCAAAAAATAGCAGCACATTTTCTTAAAAAACAATATAGTTATTAAGGAGAGGAATAAACAAATTAAACAAAGCCTTTACAATTAGAAACACCATTTATTTATCAACATGATAAAAACAACGGCATCACAAATCACAGTAACTTTATATAAAACAATAACAACAAAGATATACAACTATTACATTATTTTTGTTTTATAAATAAAACAAAGAATTTTAGAATGCTCACAAAAAAAGTTAACGAGCATTATTAATTATATTACAAGTGTTATCTTATAGTAAATCATATTTATGAATGACTTAGTTATTTGAAAAATATCAAGTGAAAAAAAAATCTGTTAAAATTACTTTCTAAGGCAAAATAAGGTTTCAAATTCTTTCATTCAAATATTATAGTACAATGTCCATCAGTGTAAAATCATTCTGTTCGTTTTGATTATCTTACATTTCACGTTATAAATCAATTTTTTTGAAAACGTTTGGGTTTTCATTTATATTAGACTTTGAAATGAATATATGATTTTCATTTAAACTAACTTGAACTCGCAAATTAAATATATTATTTAAGACAATAGTTAAAAAGTTATTGGCTCCTACTGGTTGTATCATAAGGTCAGAGATTGAGTAGACAATTAAATTAATTATTGTATATTATTTGAGTAATTTAAAAAGACCGTTTTTAAAATAATTTTCGTAGTTTAAATTAACACGGGTCTATACAACAATATATTTGTTTCAAATTTGTTCTTTTCAGCAAGTTTAAAATGTCATTCACATGCCCAACATATGTTCAGGCAACTGTACCATTGAGGAAGAAGAAATTAGTTCTTAAAGTATTAATGCGACACTTTTAATTGTTTTGCAAGAGCAACAAAGGAACTTTAATAGTTTATTGGAATTAGATCCTGGATATCACAAAATGGGCATTCGACTGAAAATACAGTTACGTAAATATTTTTGCGTCACTTCCAGCAATGACAAAGTACAATTTAATTGCAAAAGGCCCAAGCAACCTTTACTCGAATATCCTACAAAAATATTTAGTCAAAATTATATTGAATGGTTTGTTCATAAATATAGATTCACTAACATTCTTTTTTATATTCAACTTATTTTATGAGCATTCTGTATAAAAAGAATAAATACATTTGGTTATCTTGTAATAGTTTAATCGACTATAATATTTATTCGACTGTTCGTGTAGTAATGTAATTTCTAAAAATCGGAATCGTTATGTAAACAAGTCAATTAAATTAAACGTCACTGAAGGAGAAATGAATAAAGAAAACCTTTCGATTCGTTCCGTTTAACCAGAACTAATAGTTTTTTTTTTACTTGCCAATAAGCCCTGTCCAATGTAGCATTTTATCAAGAGATAAAAAAAAACATTAATACATGAACGTAAAAATCGATTTGAAATTATGAATAAAAATAGAATTATCACGAAATTGATTTAAATAGTAGATTAAATTTTTTTAAATGAAAATACAAAGAAATAAATTACATTTTTAACTATACATACACACATATGATCATAATTTGAGGCTAAGGCATATCATTATAATTACTAAATGTATTATTTGATGCATTTTTGGTGGATTATTAATTCCGTAGCGACAAATACTTTTTTTTATATCTATTTTCGTTCCTTAATGTTATATTGAGAATTTGTCACATAAGATATAGATAAGTAGTTTCCAACTTTTTTTTTTCAACCCACGATAAACTAAACCAGGTGATTACATTTTTAAGGCACATCAGCACTTTTTTTAAGGAGAGATTTTATCATTGAATAAACGAGTATTTAAGATTGTGTTTAAAACTTCAATAAGTAGTTAAAATTCTAATAATTATGAAATTAAAAATAATGTTAATCATGGATTTTTAAAAGATATATTTTTATCCACAACATTTTTTCCCACTTATTTTTTATCTTTCCCTTAATTCCAACTTCACACCAATGTACCGCCGGCATCCCGGTTGAAAAAGGTTGGTTTATATATTTTCCAAAGGGGAAAACTGTCATATGTGTATTTCCTAAGCCTGTAATTAAGTCATTTACTCATATGTAATGTTAGTCAAGTCATGAGTCAAGCAACATTCGGGATGATTGCAATTTTAATCGCGAGTATCGTCTAAGCCGTGCGACAGAGAGGTCGTACGTCTTCTCGGGCAGAAACAATTGTCTGGGCTTGCAGCGCCCTAGAGTCCGTCGCTTTATCAGTTGGTGGGGGAGGTAGGGGTGATGATGGTGAGCAGATGAGGTCAAGCAGGGGTCCTAAAAGTATCTGCCGTAGTTGGGTCTGGGTGGGCTGGGCCTTGGACCTCCGTAACCACCTCCTGGAACATCAGAAATACAAGACATCAGTAACATTACCAATTAAGGTGCGGCCAAAAGGAGCACAAGTATTTTTATTGTTTCCAGAGTTTAGTTTTCTGCATATGCTAATATCAACAGATCTTGATGGATCTGTCAAAGGTGTCCTGGAATTTTGTCAAAACTTTTTAAATAAAGAGAAAGTTTTGACAAAATTCCAGGACATCCTTGACAGATATTCAAGATCTGTTGATATTAGCATGTGCAGAAAACTAAACTATGTTGCTAGTGGAGAAATATTTTATCTATTTTGGCCAAAGAAATATAATGCTATAAAAACTGTAAAATTACTCGCACTCTTTTTGGCCGCAACTTAACGCCGATTTTGACTTGTTATAAAGCCTTTCTTTCCTTTTGGCTTTGTTTAGCTTACCCCTAGAGCGTTATTAAAATTTGAAACTACAGTTTCTACTATATAATATGGTAGGTACTTATTTCCGTTCTTTTTATGAAGAGCTAGAAGATTTAGTTATGGCCCCGACAGAGGTATGCGATTGGTGAAATAAAAATTCACCATCAGTTTGAGCCCCTATGACCCCCGTCACCGCCAATTCATTCCATTGCGAGAGTGACTCCTTACACCACGCTATCACCGATGCGGTTTTTGTCAATATTTAATTAATGCTATACTAATTAAACCCTTTCCGTTTCATTAAATCAGTGGTGGCTCGTGTCTAGGCACTGCGGAACTGCAGTACCCCCTATTTCCACATTATATTATCGATAAAATTAAATATAATGAGTCCTTTTTTCTTTAATTCTTTCTTTATTTTTGTAGTACAATATATATTCCTTAAGCTTAATTTCAGTACTTCAGTAGCCAATCACCCAGTTTATAAAAAAGATACAAAAATCTTTGTATGGAACTCTGCGTTTCACAGTGCCAGCGACGCGGTGTTTGAATGTTATGCGCATGCGTACATATGAGAGAGGTGGGTAGGAAGGTGGGACTGCCGGGTAGAGAGAGCACTGTTGCTCTCACAGTGCCGGCTCTAGCATGATGATGGAAGGGAGTTTTTTTTTACTCAGCGTGTGCTGTGCTTAAAAACCGTGTACCATATTCTTGAATGTGATAAAATGTTGAAGAGTGGAGAGTTAGATTATTATTCTGCTTACAGCTATTCTATTTGATTCATTTTTTTCGGTTCTTTTATTTAACAGAAAGACTAAATGCGCTTGCAGTACTTTCAATGGAGAAAAATTTCCTCATTTGTCATCCAGAGGTCAAGGAGAAAATTATTGAACATTTTGCGCAAATTAAAACAAGAAGAATGGATTTGATTTTTAAATGAATAGATCAAGCTTGAACTGTAACAATTTAAGTTAAAGTAAATGAAAAATGTGTTTTTTGGTAAGATTTTATCAAATTCCTGAATAAATTTTCTTTTTATACATGTTTTTTTCAACCTTTTACACAATTTTAAAACAAAGGCTAAAATATTTCTGGAGCAGCACCCCCACTCATTTTAGCTACGAGGCACCACTGCATTCAACATATTATTACAACCTTTTTTTACTCCACACTAATTTGTCTTGAACACTTTCTTTAGTGCTAAACAACTTCCCGAAGGCTACGTTAATGTACTGTGTGTGATTGCGGACTTAGTGATCAAGAGCGCGAAGATGTAAAAAAAGCCATCAATAATTACTTACAAAGTATATCCGCATTTAAACTAGATCCTAGCAGATACATTTATGTTAAAACGTTTGTGCAAATCACATGTCGGAATCACACAACGGTGGCCTGAAGGTATCTGTAATAAGTATTGAAGTTGTGAAAGTTTGTCTGACCTTGGTGAATTTTTAAGTTAGTAAATATACTGTACGTGTTACGTAAGTAAGTATAGGCGGACAATGTCACTGCCACTATTAACCTCCCTACCACTCCTTCTACCCCACCCCCTCCTTACCCTCCCCCACACACAAACGTGCAATCGTGAGCTGAGGTCACGGCATTACCAGTACCGGCTTTGAATCCGGTTTAGACCATATTCACGTTTTACGGGAATAATTGTTATCACCTCCAACTATGATATACCTTTTATTTATTACCAGTATAGACTATTCTGGTTTCTAGTGGACAATGGGTCACATAAGGCTTAATAAATGTACAGTAGCCTCATGGCTTCTTTGGTGGTGACTGACAGCTCACAGCTGACTTCTGACAGTCAAAATTTAGGTAAATACCTAAATTTGGACTGTCAAAAGTGGAAGCTGCTAAACACATGTTTTTGCAGATCATATGGTTCAGCGTAGGGATACATAATTTGGTCTGGTAGCTTTTCAAAGCCGTGAGCTGTCAGTCAGCACCAAAGACGTCATGGGGCTACTGTATGTTTATCTACACTAATATTATAAAGAGGCCAAATTTGATTTTTTGTTTTTTGTTTGTAATGGATAAACTCAAAAACTACTGAACCGATTTTAAAAATTCTTTCACCAATATAAAGATACATTATCAGCGAGTAACATAGGCTATATTTTATTTTGAAAATTTAATTTATTTAATTTATTCCTCATAATAATGTCGATAGTCACTCATATTTTATGGTAGAGTCTATGATGATTCTTCAATATGTGTGTTGAAAATAATATTTCGGGGGGGGAGGGTGTAGGGGAAGGGTCTAGTTTTATAACAAAAATTACTGGAATGATTGTTTTAAAAAAAATATCATTTATTTGAATTATTTAACGTGCACTTTCTGAACAGACTGATTATATCAGCACACAACTTATAAACTAACTTAAATCTAGAACACACACAACACCCAGCTCCCAGCATGTGAATGGGAAAGCTCACACTTCACTAAAGATTAATTTGTCAGTCATGTCAAGAATCGAACCTGGGAACCTTAGATGAGTATACAGACACGTTACTGACTGAGGTAAGGTTGTTGGGCCGAGGGATAATTCAAATGGTGTATTTAGTTTATCAAATATTTAAAATAAAACTACTGCCTCTTATTTAATTTTAACATGATCTAATCAGAAAAAAAAATAAGGTATAAATTTTGTAAATAAATTAATTTAAAAATGAATACATATACTAAAATAACATTTTAATTTCAAACATATTATTTTTAGTACAGTCTCACCACATTAAATAATAAAAAAATAACATTTTTATTTCAAACGTATTTTTTTTTAGTACAGTCTCAATTTTTTTTAAAAACTGACCAAGTCTATTATAGGAATGTCTCAATGAAACAACTAATTTAATGGTTGAAATGTGATTAGTACAAGTTTTATATATATATTTAAGTGATGTTTGCTATGGAACTAGCCAGATTATGAGGTATCTAATTAAAATTCTTGAAAGACTAATATGCAAAAAGGTTTACGTGCTCAGTGTTCTAACAACCGACTGTACTATCAATATACAAGTGAAGTATAGAAGTAAAGTATAAGGCTATGTGGAATTAGGTGGAGAAAAAGTAAGTAGACACCTTAGGAGAAATCACGTTGGTGCACCTGGCAAGGATTTACAACCCAACCTTCCTGCTATCGGAATACCAAACCAGATGAGACTAACGCCCTAGCTTGAGTGTCCATCAATAATGGTCAAAATAATAAAGATCGAACTTGATTAATTTTTTTAGCACCGCGTCTTATTACTAGATAGTGCTATGCACCTCTGTATAAATTACACTACTGTGTTAGGAATTAGGAAGATTTAATTTAGAGTAAGTGCACCCGTATTTGCTCGTAGGGAGAGTGGAAAAACCTTTAGGAAAACTACCCTCTGTGTACCCAACCAGGATTGAACCCCGATCTCCCAGTCTTAAGCATTATAGTCTATGGTATTAGTAGCGCCTTAGACCTTGCGGCCACCAACATTTAAAAAAGTTAATTTTTTTTAAGTATAAATTAAAATTTGGAAATTCTTAGAATTATTCAACCTATACTATTGCTAGCTAGTATAGTTTGATTGTACACTAATTTAAAGGGAGAAATTTAAAAATGTAATTTTGATCAAATAAGCATAGATTTAGAACATACATACATCTATAAATACTATTAGAAAACTGCCTTGGTGGCGTAGCTGGCCAACGTGCTAGTCGTGTTGAGCTCGACTGCTGAGGACGGGGAAATCGAAGTTCGAATCTCGGTCGGGTGAACTGGGGGTGGTTTTTCCTAAATGGTTTTCGACTCTCCCTCCACGCAAATGCGGGTTCACTTCCTCTAATTCAACCTTCCCAATTCCTAATCCATTAGAGTAATTAGTACTTAAAGCGTATAACCCGAACGGGTAGTAAGACGCGGTGCTAAATATTATTATTATTATTATTATTAGAATAATATAAGCAATTCTCAAAAAAAATGTAGAAATCCTAGGCAAAGCATTATTTGTATTTATTATTTATTAATTTTTCAATCCTATTTTTTTTAACCCATTATTCCTTTACTTTACCTATTTCTGTTTCTTAGTCCACTCATATGCTACACATGAATAACACTCCAGTACAGACGCCAATAACTAATCCTGCATGTGTTCAAGGTGACTCCTCCTCCACCAACCAACATTACACGAAATCCAGTAAAGATTAGAGAGGTGGGAAATGTCGACCAACTGCGACTTTGTCAAGGTCATACCACAAGATGTCCTGTTACTACAAGACCGTGAAGTGCTTAAGGTAAGGTACAGGAGCTCCATGACTTCTTTGGTGCTGAGTGACAGCTCACAACTGACAGCTGATGGCTTTGAAAAGTTACCAGACCAAATTATGTTTTCCTTCGCCGAACCATATGATCTGCAAAAATATGTGTTTAGCAGCTGTCACTTCTTACAATCAAAATGTAGGTATATACCTAAATGTGGACTGTCAGAAGTCAGCTGTGAACTGTCAGTCAGCACCAAAGAAGCCATGGGGCTACTGTAGATTCACTAAGGACTTATAAGGCTACAGATTTTTGGACATTGTTTGTAACACAAGGTGATTTGTACGAAAGGGTATGGATACTTATCTCTTCCTCTATATTATTATTATAATTATTAGCACCGCGTCTTACTACCTGTTCGGGTTATACGCACTTACGCTAATGTGTAATGGTAGGGTGATTGAGAGATGAAATGGAGGACCTACAGTTTAACGTGGAATCCGAACCACGGTGGAGGACTGACATTCCCCACATTCACAAGATGTCTTGTCAGAGGTGAAGGAAGGGTTTGGTAATCAGATAAATCTTTGTGGGGACCGAGGATTGAACCCCGGCCGCCAGTATAGAAGTCTGACACCTTACCCCTAGACCGCCGGGTAACAACTGGATTACTCTTTGGCGCTCCCGTAATACGTGGGGGATGGCAGAAAAATATGAAAGTAGTCCCCCAGCCTAACAATTCCAAACATAACGTAGTCTGGGAGTGATAGAAAAATAATCTGAAAGAAAATTCCACAAATTTTAATCGTTATCTAAACGTTTCACTCTGAGATTATACGAAAACGGTTGGGATTACAAAGAAAATTATAAGATATGTTTTGTAGACTACGTTCTCTTCTTTAATTTATATCAAACAATCACTTGGATATAATGAACGGTTTATAAGATAATAGCAACAACAACAAAAAGTTTCAAGGCGTTGTTTTTCCAAGATGGTTGATGTAAACAACTTTTCGAGAATTGTTACATTAGGTGAGGAGTTAGAAGTTTAGAGATTATGTTCATACCATGCCCGGGTTACATTAGGCTAGGTTAGTGCTCTCTTTGGCACCCTGGGTAGCTACCCGGTTCGCCCGACACTTAGGCCACCCCTACGTTCTTTTACTGCCTTGGCTTGGAACAAACTATCTAACTCGACTCGTCACCTAACATCCAAAACTCCCTTCAAGCGTGCAGTCACGCACTATATCTTGTCTAATAAGATAAACTGATTTCTTGAATTCAATCCTCAGTCCCGGCACAGATTTATCTGATTACCAAACCCTTCCTTCACCTCTGACAAGACATCTTGTGAATGTGGGGAATGCCAGGCCTCCACCGTGGTTCGGATTCCACGTTAAACTGTAGGTCCTCCATTTCATCTCACAATCACCCTACCATTACACATTAGCGTAAGTGCGTATAACCCGAACTGGTAGTAAGACGCGGTGCTAATAATAATGATTTCTTGAAACTAATCGAGCTTTAAATTAGTGTAAGAATTATCGTGAGAATGGTTTTCTACTTATTTGAATATTCCTCTATTAAAATTTGTTTGTTTTCAATAAATGTAATGTTGCGTGTTGTATTCAACGCTGGTTAGGTGGAATAGAAAGCTAACGCCTTAACTTTGCTATATAAAAAAGGCGATTATTGTTATTATAATATTGTTGTTATTATTATTGTTAAAAGCAAGGTCGAGCTGATACTCATAAATGTCAGGGACCAAGTGGGCAGGACGGAACTGCCCTGCAGTATAAGAAATGAAAGAGGAAAATACAAATTACAATAAAATTTAAAGCCCGATTTGGTGACCGCGTGGTCTAACGCGCTACTCTCGCAATAGACTAGACTGCCGATGACGGGGAAAGGGAGGTTCGAATCTCAGTCGGTTGTACTGAGGGAGGTTTTACCCCAAAATAGTTTTTTCACTTTACCTCTACGCATATGAGGTTAAACTTCTTCTAGATATAGCCTTCCCAATTCCTAAAAGGAGTATCGTAATCTGCTTAGTAAAGTAATGATCCTCCCCATAGAATGCTTCTTTCAATCTACTTTATTTGTGTTACTTGGACAGAAATTTCAAATTATTTATTTTGGTGTTCATTGCAATATCACCTTCACGAAAAGAAAGATAACCTCAAAACAAATAAGCAAAAATTCAAAATATTTAATTTGGGGTTCATTTAATAGTGCCTCCACGTAAAAGAGGACGAAACTACTGAAAGCGTTTAAACCATTCATTTTGATCCTTATTACAAGAAGTCATTAATGTGTAAGGTTATCAGTATATAAACATTTCCCTCGCCTCATACGTGTTTGAAATTGTGTTTGGTGGTTTAGATGATTCGATATAAAAAATAAGTCAATAGACCCGACTTAAAAGCGAGCAAAGCAGTGGGAAAACTCTATTCGTAATAAATAAATCTAAGGTTATTAGGTATTTAAAGGTTAATTGATGAGTCCTAAATACGAAAATTGGTTTTCTCAGCTTCCCATCCATCTGGAGCTGGGCGTGAATTTAACCCTTCATTTGGTTAGTGCTGCCCCCACCGTCTCGTAGAAAGCACATGTCTTAGGTAGGTTATGAAAAAGCTGTAGTTTCCCATTGCTTTCCATATTGGACTCATATGAGCGAGCTATAAAGAGCCTTCAAATTTTTAAGGAAAGATATTTTCAAATACATTACAGGGTTATTTTACATGACACAAATGACATGGGACCGGTGGCTTTACTTTCCCTCCGAAGGAAGTTGTGTTACGGATTTGTATAGCTCAAAAAATCTGTTTACTTTAGCTGGGATTGAACCCACGAGCATATGAGTCCTGAGGCAAGCACTTTACACTTAAACCACCGAAGTCGACATGAACTTAGAGTAGACCTGTTACACTTTTGAAAGGAAACAAACCTCTCATAAAATGTGGAAACTATTAAAGGGCAAGGAATCACGCAATGACTGTGGCCGTTTTTAAAAGAAACAAACCTATTAGGAAACACGACAGTATTTGTTATCAACTCATATTTTAATACTAGTAAAATAGAAAAATTATGCCAAAATTTGTTTTGAAAATGATTCAAATGATATATTTTTGGCTCAGCCTTATTGCTCCTCCACCTGAGCTATCAAGTCAATTTATGTTTTTAAACGTTCAAACCCGCCTCGGTGGCGTTGTTGGCTAACGCGCATACCGTGTTGAGCTCGACTGCTGAGGACGGGGAGATCGAGGTTCGAATCTCGCTCGGGTGAACTGGGGGTGGTTTTTCCTAAATGGTTTTCCACTCTGCCTCCACGTAAATGCGGGTTCACTTCATCTAATTAAACCTTCCCAATTCTTAATCCATTAGCGTAATTAGTACTTAAAGCGTATAACCAGAACGGGTAGTAAGAAGCGGTGCTAAATATTAATAATAATATTAAATAAACGTTCAACACTAGGTTAATTAATTATACAGTATAATGGGTAGTAATTAACGAGGGGTATTCAGTGTAAATGCGTCAACATTAGCATTGAGAGGAAGTTGAAAAACCAATTCAATATAAAAACAATTTTACCAAATTTAAAAAAAAAGAGAAGAAAAATTATTTTAGTTAAAATTTTCAATAACTAATCCTAAAACACCAAAATTTAGCATTATGTTCAACACATATCTAACCAGTCAAATCTTTTATAATTAAAAAGCAATTTCAGCATTAAACTAAGTTTTCAAATTTAAAAATAAGTGACGCAAGTTTAATTCTATTTAATTTTACACTTAATTAGAATCTAACAAAATGTAATATTCTCTTCAACAAACTTTTAAGCTGACCATAGTTTTATAAGTATATATATTATGCATAATGACAAACACAGAAAACAAATTGATCTGATTGTATATTACTCTAAAACGATTGTTTCATTGTAGTATATTGTTTAATGTATAAATTAATTATAATTACTTTATCAACATGTATGGGATGTCTAGGGTGTCAATTTTAACTGTAATCAAATTTTGGTATGAATGAATAGCTTTTGTAATATATTTTCCAAGCTTTGAATAAGTAATTGAGTTATATTAACGAAGAGTTTGGAAATTTGTTTCGTTTAAGGTAAACACTACACTAAACAATAGAAATGGAGAATCTAGTTTTCCGACAAATTATTCCTTTTAACATAATTAATAAAAAATAATAGAATATTTATTTCATTTATTAAAAATATGTAGCGTATTCTTTCTGAACCGACTGATTATACCAGACCATGACTTATAAACTAAATTAAATCCATAACAGACACAACACCCAACCCCTAGCCGTTAATTGATCAGTGTGAAAGGAGATATCCACAATTCACTAATAACCTATTTTTCTGACCTGCCAGGAATATAACCAGGGATCCTTTGCTTAATAGACATACATGATATCGACTGAGCTAAGATGTTGGACTTTAGACCAATATAATCAATCACGATACCAGTCTAGATTTCAATCAAATTACATTTTATAATTAAACTAATCTCTGACAACGTAACCTATAGAGTCATCGATATGAAAACTAAGGCTTCAAGATCACAATATACGGCCAGCTCTGTTTATAGTGAACCACTATTGAACCGGTTATTTGGTTCACAATGTTCAAAGCTCACTAGAACTCAAATATGTTTCCACTTAACCATGAGAGGGGTATGAATCCATTAA
The DNA here is from genome assembly GCA_902141385.1 of Timema californicum. NCBI lineage: Eukaryota > Metazoa > Arthropoda > Insecta > Phasmatodea > Timematidae > Timema > Timema californicum. The sequence continues at coordinate 23,835 of CABFOW010003277.1, forward strand.
AATTAATATATTCTGCCCTTTAATTAATTAAATTAAAGGGCAGAATATATTAATTTATCTATATAAGTGTAAGATCAAATCACATTAAGACGTTGAGCGTTACTTAGGTGTAAGTTTCATTTATCATAAAATAACGATTTGTCCATTAATGAGATCATAATACAATCAACACGAAATATTGTTCCTATGTGGATTTAAGATTGAAAATATATTTTGTAATAATTAATACTTGGATTGCAGTTGGTTTTGGCGATCAAGTAAGGCGGAAAAAAAAGAATTATATATTCATGGCTTGTTGATCTCTCCAAACAACTCTTTGCCAAAGAGACTTACGAAAAATAGATGTTTATATTCAAAGTTTTAATATAAGTTATTTGAATTGGTACAATTTTCAAACGCAAACGGAACCACACTAAGTCAATTTTTTGCGATACTGCTTCGTTTACTGATGATATAGCTTGATGGTATTTATAAGGCATTCACGAGCTAAGTTTACCTGAATGACAGCTCAAAATGTTACTAGAAATTATCCCTAATATATCACTACGCCAACAGCTGACATCTTATCACTTTGGATGACTGTAATGAAAACAGATGGTAATATATTAATGTGATAGTTAACCACGATGATTTAGGCCAATATTATTTATATATTTATTGAGGTCGGACAAAAAGTTTATTTATAGTTTTATTCCACTTAAAAAAAATTCACACCACTTTCACAAACACTTCTAACGAACATAGCCTCAAAATGGCGACTGACGAATTTAAACCATGTGATTGAACATAACGGTAAACAAGTTTTTTTACAATGATGCGGACACGCAGTTGATGAAAATACTTTATTCAGTTAAATATTTCAAAATACGATAAAAATAATCATAAAGTCATGTATTGTAATTAAAAAAATGACAACAAATTTCTCTTTTCCAAGTAAATACGATGCCTGTATTAAAAGGTATTGATGTGTGCACTATATTACACAAAATCAGTAACGTTTCAAAACGAAAAATAAGTACTTTTAATTATGTTTAAAATATTGTTTCGAGTTGGACAAAAATAAATTATTTAAAAAAATTAAATAGTATGAGAAAACTTAAGTTTACGTTATTTTAAATGTAATATATAACAGGTAATTAAAGAGCTTTACATTTATAACAAAACTGTGATCTTTTACAAGTGTTGGCCACCCAAAACCTAAAATTATGAATTTCAAACTGTCATCCAGGTAAAAACCTATCGTGAATGGAATATAGCTTACCCTTTACTATTAAAAGTTAAGGAGTACAACAAAAGTCCCATCTCGATCCGATGAGTACTTTTTGAGTTTAATATAAACAAACAAACAAACAGAATAAATCGAACATACAAATTTACAGTTTTATTGGATGTGTAAATTATTAAACATTCCTTTATGGGTTCGACACCTTAGCTCAGTCGATACCGTGTCTGCCTAAGGATCTAAGGGTCCCGGGTCCAATTTCCGGTATGGTCGAAAATGTTTCATTGATAAAAATATGGGTTTATACTTTCATATTGATAAATTAACGTGATGTTGTGCCTGTCCTAGTCTCAAGTTAGATTACAAGGCATATGAAGCTATGACAGGCCTATCCAGCCTGTAGTGGATAATATATGGCCTGAATAAACAAACTGACCCAGGCCACAGGCGGGGAAATAGAAATGGTTGTAAAGAGTAAAAGCCATTTATGAAATCTGAGTGGGAGTCTAAGCCTTGGCTTGCCAACTCTACAGCCCTGTTTGTTTCAAAAAGAAAATCCACTATATTTATTACCCGGTTTATTATTTCATTCTGTTTCATGCTAAAAAAAATAATTAAATAAATATTTCACTAAAGGATTGAGAACCTTACATTTTAAGTTGTGTAATTTAAAAATATTGAATGTATGAAATTAGCTAATTGACGTTAAACGTGAAATATATCACCTCTTAGATAAACGTTAATAGTTAAATCAAATATATCTAATCTGCCTAAAAAAAAAATAAGGTGAGGATTCAATTGGGTCACACTCAAAAGAATCAAGATAATTTAGTAGGGTTTTCATAATTTTGAAGAGGATATTTCTCGCCAAGTAGGCGGTGCCCTTAAACTCTCATAATTTTGTCGATCGAAAGTGAATATGATCTGAATGACGATTCAAAAATATTTTTAAGTTGAAAATATTGGTTTTGTGGTCTGGTTAAACGAGTTATTTATGTTTTATATACTAACAGAGAGCTTTTAGAAGGAACTGGTTTATACTACCATTTATTAAACGTTCGTTAATAAATTAAAAACCAGGAAATTACACTGCGTATTTAACGGCCGATCTTTTAATTTGTGGTGTTGTGTTTCTATTACAACTTAAGATAGTTATAAAAGATTGTCCATCCATAAATATATTTACACCTTTACTGTAGATATAGTTTTAATTTATTACAATCGTCATTCCATTAATTAAGTTCTTTTCCACCCGTTTCATGATTTCTCTCTTGTAAGTTGGTCATCATACAATATATATCTGATGAGTAATGAAGACGATGAGTGCAAAAAAAACGTATATATTTTTAAGAGTAAATTAAAATTTTAAATTTTGCGATAGGTGTTATCCGTATCAATGTGAATACCAAGGCTGTTTGTAGACAGACAAAAATACACTTTTTTGCATGCGTTTGGTCAGAAATTGAAATAATTGTTTTTATCACCACATTTTAATAATACCTGTTCAAACTATATGCATAATATTCAATAGTTAATTACTTTAATGGCGCAGGAATGAAGAAGGACGCATTTTAGAGATGATCTAATTTAATTTGCGTGGAAGGAGAGTGTAAAACCATTTAGGAAAAAAAACACTTTCACTAAACTCGACTGGCATTCAAACACAGATATTCTCGTCTTCAACAAGCTAGTCTAACACGAGACGCCTTAGACCGTTCGATCACTGGAGTGGGTTTGAATTAATTAAATTTCTGATTGGAGTATTTAAAAAAAACCTTGAGGCATGCAAGCTATTTCAGAAAATGAGTGTATTTAAGTATATATAATTAAGGTTACTCAATCTCAAGACCTTGATCTAATAGAGTAATTACCAGCTTCAGTGGCCGAACGGTCTAAGCCGTTAATTTCGTATTATATTTGCCTGATGATAAGAGGGAGATTGGGATTCGAATCCCAATCGGGTCTACTGAGGGTATTTTTTTCTGAATTGTTTAACCCTCTACTTGTATGCAAATGCTGGTAAGTTACCTCTAACATTCTTCCCTATCTCACTAGAGTAATTATCATATAATCGTATAAACTGAACAGGTGAGATACAGCAATAAAAAAACAAAACAATTTATTCGTATTAAAATATACTAATGCTGTAAGGATGAGGCAGGTAGAATTTGGAGCAAATATACCAGATTTTTCACGGATAGAAAGTGAAAAACTTGTTGGGGAAATAACTCCATAAGCACACTCAGCCGGGATTCAAACACCAATCACTCGGACACCAGCAACTCAGGCTAGAGGAGCATAACTTTAATTTATTGTGCTCACTGATGTGAGTGATTCACACAATCACATTTTTTCTACGCGCTTTCTTTCTTCGCTGTTGTTTCTGCGCTGTCACGGTTTCTTTAACTTGACAATGAATGACCAGTTGGCCGATATTGTTAAGTTAAACGTACCGTTAGTGCGTGTTCCTCTGAATTAAAGAGCCAAAGGTTTGATACCCCCGGCTGGATAATTTCCTTATAAAGGCAAACAAATATTTTATTAGTTCATTTAAACAAAATGTTTTGACTTTATTCCATAATATTCATTTAAATTTTCAACTATATTGTCAGTGATAATGGTGTTTTTATTTTGTGTGTTAAGTTCTCCAGTAAATATGTGCACAAAATGGATACTGTTTTATCTTTGAAAGAGGTTTCAAAACTATTATTTTCGTAAAGTTTATTTAAATGTGTCAAACGCTTTCATGGAAAAACTTTTTTTTTAATCCTTAAGTATTTTCTGTGTTTATTTATTACAATCAAGCATATTTGAATTTAAATAAACATATTATATAATTGCATGACTTAACCAGATTCTAGGATAACTAGAAATAAATGTTTCACGTAGTATTTGGAATGCACTGATTAGTTGGCCCGTTATTTAAAATTGTGTTTGCTGATCTAAAACTGAGAGGCCATTAGTTGAAAATTGTTTCCAAGAAAGATATTTATTTTTAAATCGTGGTTTTATTTTGGCATTGTGTTTTGATAGCCATCTGTGCTATCTAAAAATCTATACTAATAAGTTAGAGCTTGGGTGGAATTTAGAGGAAATATACACTGAAATTGGTGAAGGTAAAGTGAAAAACTATTGGAAAAATTCCACCTCCCTTCATCCAGTTCGGGTGTTAAGCACGACTTTCTCATCATCTTCAAAACAAACCAAACGAGACTGACGCTTTTGTAAGCGTGACCACCGGTGAGGGTTCCATGAATACTTGTTAGCACTAATTATTATTATTATTATTATTATTAGCACCGTGTCTTACTACCCGTTCGGGTTATACGCACTTACGCTAATGTGTAATGGTAGGGTGATTGTGAGATGAAAATGGAGTACCTACAGTTTAACGTGGGATCCAAACCACGGTGGAGGCCTGGCATTCCTCGCATTCACAAGATGTCTTGTCAGAGGTGAAGGAAAGGTTTGGTAATCAGATAAATCTTTGCCGGGACCGAGGATTGAACCCCGGCCGCCAGCATAGAAGTCTGACACCCTACCCCTAGACCACCAGGTCACCCGTTAACACTAATGCACATTCAATTTTTATTATGTTGTATCAAGTAACAATTATTTTTATGGAAATGTTGAAAATGTGTCCCTATAAGCTAGAATTTAGATGGTTCTTTAAGTTTGTATTAAAGGGGACACGAGAAAAGATTATATATATTTTTGCAGTTTTTGTGGAATCACATTATTTTTTGCCCAAAATAAATATAATATTTTTCCAATAGATACATAGTTTAATTTCCTTCCCAAGGTGATATCAACATTTGTTGAATGACTGTAATGAGAAATGTGGTATTAGACAAGAAACTTTTTTAAATGAAGAGAAATAGTTGTCATTAAATTCCAGGACACCCGTGACAGATATTCAACCACTGTTGATGCCACCATGTGAAGAAAATTAAACTCTTGTATTTCTATTGGATAAATATTTATTTTATTTTAATAAAAAAAGTTTTGAAATAAAAATTGGAAAAAAGACATAACTTTTCTCGCGTTCCCTACATTACAGTTTTAACGATCAAATGTATTTTATATTATTGGATGAATACTCCGTTTATCCTGAGAGGTAGTATTCTTACCTTGACGGATTATGCTATGGCCATATTTTATAAGCTACCTTTCATTACGAAGAAAGCGGACAGCTTTACCTTGATGGGCACAGCTATGACCGTATATTATTTGTTTCACCTCATTGAGGACAGGTAAGTTAGCAAAACTACCCTGCATCATTAAATCATGGAACTACTTATTTTAGTACCGTGCCCTACTAACGATTCTGCTTATACTCTTATGTACTAATTACACTAATGGGTTGGGAATAAGGATGGTTGAGTTTAGAAGTGCACCCACATTTGCGTGAGGAGGAGAGTGAGAAACAATTTAGGAAAAACCACCCTTATTACACCCCCCTAGCATAGAAAAAAGTGGGCTGCCACCGAAGTGAGTTACTAAGGTATAGTTTGGGTCATAGTGTAATCCGTCCAAGAAAGAGTAACCTTTCAGTGTGTATGGAGAGAACATAATTTCAAAATTCTTGGACATATCGAAGTATTCGATGATACCTTATTCTTAGTGATTGAATTATTACATGAATAAATAATAGATTGGGGCCCGCTTCAGTGACAGCGTGATCTAACGCGCTACTCTCGCAATATTATTATTAGCACCGCGTCTTACTACCCGTTCGGGTTATACGCACTTACGCTAATGTGTAGTGGTAGGGTGATTGTGAGATGAAATGAAGGACCTACAGTTTAACGTGGAATCCGAACCACGGTGGAGGCCTGGCATTCCCCACATTCCCAAAATGTCTTGTCAGAGGTGAAGGAAGGGTTTGGTAATCAGATAAATCTGTGCCGGGACCGAGGATTGAACCCCGGCCGCCAGCACAGAGATCTGACACCTTACCCCTAGACCGCCAGGTCACCCCTCTCTCTCGCAATAGACTTAGACTGTCGCGGACGTGGTGATAAAGGTTCAAATCTCAGTTGGGTGTACAGAGTTTGTTCTAAAATGGTTTTCCACTCTCCCTCCACGCGTATGCAGTTACACTTCATATAAATATAACCTTCCTTATACCTAAAGCCATTTGTGTGATTAGTACATAGGCGTATAAGCCGAGCGGGTTAGTAAGACGCGGTGCTATAATAATTAAAAAAATAGGTCTGGAGGGATTTTTTTGAGCCAGATAATTAAATTTCATGACATGTTATCACCCTCAAAACGTGTTCAGTAAATCACTTACATGCACGCGCCTTAAGACAGTCGACGAGTAAAAGATGTGGCCTAGAATTCTAGATTAGTTTGCATACTGGTGATGAATATGTGCCAAAAAAAAATCCTGACAACTGTTAGACGCAGTTTTAAGTGGTTCTATAACAGGTGGCTTCGGACAGTTTCTGCGACTTGGTGAAGTCCTGAAAGAACACTACACTTTCACACGACAGAAATCTGGTGAAATTTTCCGCAACACTTTCTTTCTTTTAGCTCTTAGCAGTGAGTTTTTTTCTCTCTATTTGAATTACTACTATTATTATTTTTATTGACTCTAATAAGTGGTCACACATGGAAGAAATGGTTAGTAATGTGAACAAACTTTGTTTTTAATTGGTAGACTCTCACATGATGAATTTATTTAAGTTTTGAATAGAGCTGATTTAGAATGATCTCATAAAATATGTGTACTACTTTTTTTTCTTTTCCTTAAAAATAATGCAGCAATAATATTAATAGTAATATCATGTTTGGGCTACATCAATCTGTAGCTTAGTTTATGGAAATACTATCCAGTACTAATTTACCGTTGCCCGAATGTACTAATCTTACATCCTTTCCATGGAGGATCTTTCCATGTCCCGATGAGATGAGGTGATGGTGATAGTAAATATAATGGGGTGAAGTCAAAATAGATATTAACCCAGATTCGCTTAATTAATAAAACCTTGGTGACCATGGTAATTATTCCCATTTCGAGAAAAATCCCCCTTTGCCATCCGAGAATTAAACCCGGGACCATTAGGTCAGTAGCCGGAAGCTAAGAGCCTCACATCACGAAGCCGGTTAATGCGTAATTAATTATACAATATAGCGATTTAATATTTTGTATTTTATGGGAGGAACACTTAGATATATTTTAGCTTGCATTCTTTTTGATGTAGCTAAATTATTCACCTGTTTTCTATACCTATGTTAAATTATCAGTACTACCAAATCAGTATATTTTTTAAGTTCAGCAATCCTCATATTCACACCAATTGGTTAGGTATGAGGACAGTTGAATTTAAAACAAGTGCACTGGCACTTGCATGAGGGAATACCACCGTGACCTCCCCTCAACGGTAAATAATACCAAACGGGGTTACATCTTAGCCTGCAATCCCACCAATGTATAAATTCAATAAATTCAATAAATGTAAGTAATATGAGCTTATATGTCAAACACAATTTTAACTATTCGCTAGAAAGCATATTTTTATATTTTAAGTAGTGCTGAATTTTTTATTTCTAAATTTAGATAACACAAAAAAAATGCTACAAAAATGTTATTAAGAGACAAAGCTAGGTCATAATAATAATAATAATAATAATAATAATATTATTATTAACTTTTATATTTAATTGATAAATATTAGATATACATTTATAAATATTGACCTTACAAAAATAATTTTACAACTATTCTAAGAGGTTGAACCATAATAAATACAATATCTAGATGAGATAAACTGAATTTAGAAAATAGATTTCTTTCTAAGTTATTCAAATATATCTACTTTTTTTTTTAGAATCATATACAAATAAATATTTTCCTATATTCAGCCAACTTTCTTTAATATTCGAGATACATATATCTTTCTCTCGTGAAAAAAAATAATTGGACTAGAGATTTTGATAAATGTCGACGTTTCAAAAATTGGACTAGAGATTTTGATAAATGTCGACGTTTCATGACTCACAGAAACAAACAAAAAAGTTATTTAGGTGTCGCCATCTGTCTGAATTTTGGACTAGAGCTGAAACCATTTTACCGATGGGGCTTGAGCTTATCTAAGGTTTTAATAAGTTTCTCCCGTGGGTATTTTGGAATTAGATATCCAACCTTAAAATTAAGGGTAGTTTGTTAACTGAAGGGGAAATAAAGAAAAAAACAACGATTTTCTCAAAATATGCTTAAACGATTTTGAGTGTTTTGTACCTAGACAATGTTTAAAATTACAAAAAAAAAAAAAATTGGAAAATTTTAATATTTCCATGAAAATGACTTTGAGGGTACTAAACATATGCAGACATTTCTAATTAAGATCATATCTCCACAAATATCTGGTATAAGGAGAAAATTTAAAGTTGTAGTATTATTAAAAATAAAAATATTTTAATTTGAAATGCATTTTTATAAAACCAATAATTGTTTCTGAGATATCAATAGCAAACATATACGAGAATATATATTTTTCACAGAGTACTTTAAACATGAAATTAATCCATATGCTCTTTGGTGGACAGAGATGCTTCTCTTTCCTAAATGTTCCTGTAACAACGTATACTATTTAATGTATACTCTTGGGTTGAGTGTTTCCGCAACAATATATATTATTTAGTTTGACAAATCTTACGAATTCTTAGTAAATGTTTTTATATTAAGATTAAATGGAAATAGAGAAAGTCGTAATTCTAGGTGTCGCCCTGTATTTAGTATAGCGCCCTACTTGAAATGTACTATGTCTTATTATGAATCTGGACTAGGTTCTGTGCGAAGCACCATACTATTTATTTATTTCGTTTGTAGGCCATCAGTTTAACATTGTGAAATAGTAAACCCCAATTTAACCAGAAGGTTTTATTTTAAGCAATACCTGGTTAGGAAGCCATTGCGTAAACACGCTTCCGATTAAGTTAAAGAGTCAAATTACGCAGCTATAGTTCCTTGTCTATTGTTCTCAAATTAAAAGGCGGCCTAGCAATGTACAGAAGAAAGTTAACCGATAGCTGCTCTCTTCTAGTTTACTTTCAAATCATTCAGCAATGAAAGAAAATTGATACTATTTTTTATTATAATTATATTGACACTGTGGTCATGCCTTGGCATCGATTACGATTTTGATAGAAGTAGGCACCGCATCAAATTGAATGTTATTAAATTAACCACTTATTAGATATTTATTTACATTCATCTTGAATGCAAAGAACACACAAGCCCTACTTTCAATCAAATTAGTCTGAATATTCTTTTTATATACGCTATATAGAAAAAGTTATATGTATATAAAAGTTTTGTATAAATGTATATAAAAGTTATATATATATAAAAGTCTTTCGGGGTGAGCAATTCATAAAATCGAGCTAAAAGTGGCGTTTTGTTTGATGAACTAAATTGATTAATAAATAACCTGATACCCACTCCAGTGATTAAATGGTCTAAGTTATCACTCTCATATTGGGCTGGCCTGTTATTATTATTATTATTATTATTATTATTAGTAGTAGTAGTAGTAGTAGTAGTACCGCGTCCTACGATCCGTTAGGGTTATACACACTTACGTTAACGTGTAATGGTAGGATGATTGTGATATGAAATAGAAGACCTACAGTTTAACGTAGAATCCGAACCACGGTGGAGGGTTGGCATTCCCCATATTCACAAGTTGTGATTAATACACGTCTTGTCTGAGGTAAAGGAAGGGTTTGGTGATCAGATAAATCTGTGCCGGGACCGAAGATTGAACCCCGGACCCTCAGCACAGAAGTCCGACACCTTACCCCTAGACTGCCAGGTCACCGGCTGGCCTGTTGAAGAAGGGAAGATAGGGGTTAGAATCCCGGTCAGGTCTATTGAGGGTAGTTTTCCCTAAATTTTTCCCACTATCCTTCCAAGCAAATGCGGGCAGTTTACCCCTCAAATGCTTCTTTCTACATCCTTACCCCATTAGAGTAATTATCATATATGAGTATAGCATCAACAGGTAGTAAGACGGGGTGATAAAAAAAGTGACCCTTTTTTTTGCCTAAAAAAGTGAACCTTAAGGTCTTGCCCTTGCACCCTCCGTTTTTTTAAAATATTGGAAAGCTCTAAATTCATTTAAATATAAATTATATGTCACTGTTATGAATCAGCTAAATATTCACACATGATCAGTGGGCACGCGGCCTAGTTGTCAACCTCGTATGGACTGGTTTGTGGGGGATTGTGAGGCTAGAGATCGAATCCCGTCCGGATCTACGTGAGGATGGTTTTATTAAAGTGTGCTTCCCACTCCTCACCATGTATGTGTTTTCCCTAAATAGTCTCACACTCTCTCTGCCCTCAAATGAGGGTACATCTCCTCTAAATTCTAACTTCCTCATTCTTACCCAATTTGTATGAATAATTGCGGATAGATTGGGTAGAAAACAAGACGTGGTGTAAAAACACTAACTAAATCCACCTCTTTTGAAATAAGCACTTATCGAAAAAAGCTACTGGATCTACAGGGTTGGGTCGAAACAGTTAGACAATTAGTAACTTGAAAATTAACACTTTAATTGAAAAGAAACTATTCACTAGTTAAATAAAAAGCAAACTACATTCTAATTTTTTTTCATTTTTTGAAGATCATGTCACTCGGGTGAATTCCACCGGACGTCAGATAAACCTCAACACGTTGTCCATCATTTTCCTTATCATAGCTCGTCTAATTGATTACCCCCTACCCTGTATTTGGCAACTATAGGAGACTTGGATTCGAATCATGAATCTCCCTGTCGAATAAAATGAGTGCCGCTTTGCCACTTAGTCCTCGTGTCCAATGATGCGGGTAGTGGTTATCTTGCGAACACAGGTTGCCCACTACACTGAATGTCTGATATAACTGTAGGGTTAATGGAGGAAAGCTTTATTTTCGCTCTCTTTCTCGGTTAACTGTTGCCAAATCTCCTCGCTTTCCCGAAGGTAGTATGATGGGGTAAGAAGGAACTACAGGCAACTTTTTTTTCCACATTTTCTAGACTATTTATCTCTCTGTATGGATATGTATAGAGAGTGCTATCCACATCATATATTTATATTTTCTTAACTTTCCCCTGTTTCCTATTTTATATACTAACTCCCTTTGCTCGTTGGGGGCTCCACCCCCAAGCCCCCAGTGAGTTTTCTTTGCAAATGGATGTAAACTAATGTAATTCCAGAGCCGTTTTTTGATAGCTCTTACCGTTTAGCCACAAGAGACCTCCAAAGAAAGGTCTGCACTGACTTTTAAAGTTGCTCCGACATATTTAATCTTTTTAGGGTTAATTTTTACTTTTTGGAGTTTTCCCTTCGGTTACAGGCTATAAGTTTGTCAAATTTCAAATTTCTAGCTCATCTGGAAGTGGGTTAAACATTAATGTCAGGGAGTTAGTCCACCGCGTAGCTTTATAGTAGTATAATAACTAATCCGGAATTAACACCTAAAATTCACACCTAAAAAACTAATGTCCTTAATATTCTTTTACCTTTGAATTTATGCCAGTTGGTCCGCCTAGGCACATGTTTTCGTTGTTTCTAAGGGCTTCAGTGGCGACGAGCATCCCCCTATCCACCACCTCGGGAGACGCCCTTGGACGTGATACTAACCAAATAACAACCTACTCTAATAAAATACAAAATTACCCCATACTCTAACCTCAACTAATTAATTTTTGCTCCTGTCTTTCTGACTTAAGACTTAGGGCCAGTTTAATAGTCAAATTTAGTACGCCTCAAGTGCGGCGCTACACTAAGTACATGAGGACACCTACCTAAACCAGAATGGAATGGGCCAGTTTTCTATGCGAGACCGGCCCATTCCATTCTGGTTTAGGTAGGTGTCGTCATGTACTTAGTGTAGCGCCGCACTTGCGTACTAAATTTGACTATGAAACTGGCCCTTACAGTCTTATGGACAACTGACAACATCGATGAACCAGCGCTGCCAAATTTGTTTTATATATTTAATGGAAGATTGACCACGCGAAAAAACCCCAAAGAGAATGACAACGCTGTTCTCCAATAGTAAGCAACCAGTTTCCTCCGAGATGGTATATTTCTTTGAGAAAACCGTTACAAACAAACCGTGATGCGACAATAAATATATTTGAGGGACATCACGGAAGACTGACACACAGCCACCGTGAAAACGGCAACTTTCTAAAGAACGAGGTGACAAGTCACACTACATCAAGTTTGTCTCACACATGGCTCCGAGGTTGTTTTAAAACTTTTAATGAAGAGAGAATTGTGAGAATGGGTTTGTGGCTTCCATCCATAATCCCCAGATTTATTTCAAAGGGGTGAATTGCAATCCCAAAGCATGGCAATAATCTGCGCCCGTTGGACGAATTAAAAATATAATAGTCAACCAAACTTCACTATTGAAACGTGGCATGTTTAAAGTGGGAATCTGGGAAGAACTCAAGTCTCTTTGCAGTTTTTATTTCAAAACAATTTATTTTAAAATATTACTCCATTAGAAGCCTAAAGATTAATTATCTTTAAATGGCGATATCAACCGTTGTTGAAAATCCCTCATGAGCATAGCGGCATTAGATTAGGAATTTTTTGAATGAAAAGGAAAAGTTTCCACTAAATTCCTGGGTAACCTTGACAGATATTCAAAAACTATTGATATCACCATGGGAAGAAAACTAAATTATGTTTCTGCTGGAGTAATATTTGATTTAGTTTGGCCAACAAAAGTTTGCTGCAATTCTTTACTAGCACGGTAGAAAATAAGATGATTTTAGCAACCTTGTGGGCAGTAACCTGGGATTGCAAGGTTAATAGCCAAGTATTAAGGAATATTGTGAGAGACTTCGTCGGTACAATAGCTTCATAAAAGTTGATAAGGGGGGTGGTTTTCTTCCCTTGTATGGGACCCCTAAGGATACTTCGTTCATACTGGGTCACGAGGACCAATGGGAGTGTTTTCCTGACGTTTAAAAAAATATCAGTTGAGACGATTAGGAGACTTGTTACTCTTGTCTCGCCGGGCTTTCTTCGAGGACGCTCCCGGGTCAACTCTTGGGAGTCACGTTTTGTGAATCTTCGACGATCAACACCTCGAGTTAGCCGCTCGGGTATTCGTCGCGGCACGAATTATTAGAATAGAAATACATGTGTTATAATCAATAGTAATTATTATTATTATTATTATTATTAGCCCCGCGTCTTACTACCCATTCAGGTTATACGTTCTTACGCTAATGTATAATGGTAGGGTGACTGTGAGATGAAATTGAGGACCTACAATTTAATGTGGGATCCGAACCACGGTGGAGGCCTGGCATTCCTCACATTCACAAGTTGTGATTAATACAAGTCTTTTCGGAGGTGAAGGAAGGGTTTGGCGATCAGATAAATCTGTACCGGGACCGAGGATTGAACCCCAGGACCCTCAGCACAGAAGTTGTGACACCTTACCCCTAGACCACCAGGTCACCGAAGTGCTTATTAATCTGTTAGGATAAATATCATGGAATGTGAACTGAGAGTTAGCTGTGTTATTTACTATCGTTTCCAAGCTCTCCACGTGGCTGATACTTGCGTACTTGTAGTGTTCACGTGGAAACTGGAGGGAAAGCGGTCAAGATGGTTCGCGGTCAGCAGCCTCAAACAACAAGTGAAGAGATTGTACCTCTTTGTATTTGTTTGTTCGTGGTGGAACGATGAGATCTACTCGAACAGGGCACGTCCACCCATTACAGTAGCGTAAAACACGTACAATAAGGCTGGATTCACACGTTCGAATTAAATGAGAGAAAAGACGTTACTTAAGGTGGTGTGAAAGAAAATTAAAGTCAACGTCTGTAACTTATAACTAAAAAATATTTTTTTTAGGGGTAAAAAAAATAAATATTGCTTCATTATGGCCTCCGTAGGCTACGTTTAGTTTAATTTTCTACATATTTTTTGAATATTTTTAATAACCATCACTGAATTTAAAAATGACTTTTTCTACTCATTTAAACATTTTTTGTTTAAATTCCAATATTTTTTTTAGCTCACCGTCTAGTACCCGTTCGGTCTGTGTGCCTATGTACTAATTACACTTATATTTTAGGGCTGAGGAAGGTTTAATTAAGATAAAGTGCACCCATATTTGAATAAAAGGAGATTAGAATACCATTTAGGGAAAACCACTCTCAGTGCTCCCGACCGGGATTGAGCCCCGATCTTCCCGTCTTCGGCAGTCTAGTCCATCACGAGAATAGCGCGCTAGACCATGTATCCACCGAAGCTGGTTTAAATGTAACTATTAAACTAAACTTTGTGTTAAAAGTATTAGTAAAAAATTAACTCGTTAATAAAGTCTCACACCATTGCTTAATCGATAGCACTTGTTGTGGTCTAGAGGTTAGGTGTCCGGGGTTCAATCCTCGGTCTCGGCACAGATTTATCTGGTCACCAAACCCTTCCTTCACCTCCGACAAGACGTGCATTAATCACAACTTGTGAATGTGGGGAATGCCAGGCCTCCACCGTGGTTCGGATCCCACGTTAAACTATAGGTCCTCCATTTACATCTCACAATCCCCTTACCATTACACATTAGCGTAAGTGCGTATAACCCGAACGGGTAGTAAGACAAGGTGCTAATAATAATAATAATAGTATAATAATAAAAATGAGAGCACTTGTTTATGGAAAAAAGATTCCCCAGTTTGAATCTTAACATAGTCGAAAAATGTAGTATTCATGGAACTAAGGCTTTCTTTTTGTCATTTAAGAATTGATGGCTGGTAGACTGGATGCTTTATCGGTTATAAAACTAAGCTAGTTTGTAGGTAATGTGATATCATATCATTTCAGAAAGTTCACATTAAATACGCAAAATGATTAAAATGTAATAAATACCAATTTTAATTATTTTCTTAAAACATTTTCACTTTAAATTTGGGAGCCCCATGTGGTACGTGAACCTCATAGTGAGTAGCACTACACTTTAAAAAAAAACTCACCTAAAACCACACAAGAGAGAGTATATTACTTTCCAGAGCAATCATTTGATTAAACCAAATGAAAAAAATTAATCATCACGACGTGAGTGAGCCCCCGTCCACGGAACTGGATTAAATGACGCCTCAACGCTCTCGGCAGAGGTCAACCACACTGAGGCGTTAGATTCGCAGTGGTTTGGTCATCGTTTGTTAGATGTTTTATTTTTAAATTTCTTGTTCTGCGTCTTGCTACCCTTCGGGGTATCCATATTTTTACGAATCTAATATAGTAGGGTTGAGGAAGGTATAAGTAGGATAAAATGTACCCGCATTTGGTTGGAAGAATAGCGAGTAACAATCTTGGAAAAAACAACACTGTGCACTTAACCAAGATAGATATGTTAAACTCGTAGATATATAAATGGTACAACACGATTGCAAAGGCTTTATCCTATAATGTATTGTATAGCTTGGAGTAAAATAAAATAAAGTTTGTGTTTAATACCCTTCGAGTAAGTTTTTCTTTATAAAAACGAACATTACATCTTGTTAATCGCCATAAGCACTTCATAAATAGATTTTAAACAGATTCTAAAAAATAAAATTTAAATCTCAAATACTCAAAGCCCCATTAAATTATTTTTACTGTAAAAATAAAAAATAAATTCTTGTTTATCATGAAAAACCATTCTCAGATACCTATAAAACTAAATATTAAAAGCAATTTTAGAAAAATCTTAAATTTTCTAAAATATCTTATCAGTAAGCTACCCTTAAATTATTTAATTTGACAATCATTTTAAATATTCAGAAAATACCAATTTTAAAACAAATCCAAGAGCTAATCACAAAAATTTCCAAATTAAAAAAAATAGAGTGAACTATTATTTAATGATTTTTTAAAGAAAAATAAACAAACAAAATTATTTATAAAGTAAAAAACATTAATGGATATCCATTTTGAAAATTATATTTAAATCAATTCTTAAAATATTCTAGATTAAACAAATTCACTCATCCTTGAACAATTTTATTCGCCGAATAAAAGTATACACTTTTACTTATCATGCTAAACACTCCACAGATATAAATCTAATCAAAATCGTTAGCGCCATTTTTGAAAAAGTTGGAGTTCAAAAGAATCACTCTTTAGTAAAATAAGCTTTTTTAAGACTAGGTTATAAATACGAAAAAAAATGAAGTATTGCCAAATATCGAGTTTGACCGCCAAACCATATTGGATTCCTGATCAGAGACAGCCGGATATACGGAAAAGTGAGGGACAGATGATTGTAAAATGCACTCTTTAAGGTTCGTGTGCACATACAACTTAAATATTCATCATAATTTCGATCAATTTTTTTCGAATTTTTTTTCTTTAAAATTTTCTCCTTACATGAAAAGGTAAACAAAATCTAGAATTACAGCTTGGTTTGAGGGTTATATTTTAACTTTAGCTTTATTTAATACATTTTTTACGAGCACGGATTATTTTACCTGAGTATTAAAATACCCTCTTGAAGTATCTGTGTACTGGATTAATCACACACCCACCTCGGTGGCTTAGTTAGCTTACCGTGCTAGCCTCGTGTTGAACTTGACTACCGAAGACGGGGAGATCGAGGTTCGAATCTCGCTCGGGTGAACTGGGGGTGGTTTTTCCTAAATGGTTTTACACTCTACCTCAACTCGAATTTTGGTTCCCTTCCTCTATATTCACCTTTCCCCAATCCTAGTTCATTAGCATAATAATTGATACATAAGCGTATAGCCCGAACGGGTAGTAAGACGTGGTGCTAAGATTAATCACACAATTTTTTAATATTCTCAGTCCATATTGAGCTCATTTTTTAACAAGCACTTTGTTTAAAAAAAATTAGCACCGCGTCCTCATTACACCCTATCTCTATCTTGAGCTAGTTCTATCCAGTCCACCTCATTACACCATATCCCTATCTTGAGCTAGTTATATCCAGTCCACCTCATTACACCCTCTCCCTATCTTGATCTAGCTCAATCCAGTCCACCTCATTACACTCCATCCCTATCTCGAGTTGGTTCTATCCAGTCCACCTCATTACACCCTATCCTTATCTTGAGCTAGTTCTATCCAGTCCACTTCACTACACCTTATCCCACCTTGATCTAGTTATATCCAGTCCACCTCACTACACCTTATCCCACCTTGAGATAGTTGTATCCAGTCCACCTCATTACACCCCTATCTCTTTCAAGTCCATTCTAATGTTATCCTCCCATCTACGTCTAGGTCTTCCCAATGGTCTCTTCCTATTGGTTTTTCAAGTCAATACCCTGATCAAGGATATAGATTCTCCTATTGACGTCGCATGTCCTGCCCACCATAATTTAAGAAACTTGATTAACCTAACAATATCTTGTGATGATTACATTAAAACTAATATAATAACTTAAATAGAAGTATGTTTTATATATATATATAAAAGTCAATTAATAACTCACCTATCCTGTTACTTCCAGGGGGTACAAACCCATACCCCGAGGATCCAACGATCACCCCACTCGTCTCATCGCCCCCGGGACTCATCGGGAACAGTACTGGTCCTGAGAAAATATACACAAAAAATGTAAGTCTATTAGAGTTTAGGTAGAAGCAGTTTTAAGATGAATAAAATCAGTCAGACCAGCTTCAGTGACGACATTGTCTAAGGCGCTACTCTAACAGTAGAATAGACTACCTATGACAGATAAATCGTGCTTCGAATCACGGTCGGGTGAACTGAGGGTGGTTAAAAAAAATGTTTTCCACTCTTCCACCATGCAAATGTGGGTACGCTTCCATACGTTTAACCTTCCCAATCCCTAAAATCATTAGCATGGTTAGTATATGTGTATAACCCGAACGGGTAGTAAGACCACCACTCGGGACACACAACTATACCCTGTTTGTGGTATAAGAAGGGTTGTTTGAAAGCCCCTTTTCTCTATAAAATAATAATAATATTTAACACCGCGTCTTACTATCCGTTCGCGTTATACGCTTAAATTCCAATCGCGCTAATGAGTTAGGAATTGGTAAGGTTGAATATAGAGGAAGTGAACCCGCAATTACGTGGAGGTAGAGTGGAAAGGCATTTAGGGAAAACCACCCCTAGTTAACCCAAGCGAGATTCGAACCTCAATCTCCCCATCCTCGACAGTATAACTCAACACGAGACTATCGCGTTAGCTAACTACTCCACCGAGGTGGGTTTGTCTGTAAACATTCTACTATAATGTAGTAATTTAATTGGAGAAAGTACCGTCCAGATTCCAGGCTCCAGAAATTCCTTCTTACCATTGATAGGATATATTTTATAGTCCAGTTTGGATAGTAAATAACTTTTTTGGCAGCTGCCATATGATTTACTAATTTAGTTTTTATTTATTTGTTCACATAGTAATATATACATATATATTACTCTAAACTGTAATTTTAAATAGATAATATTAATATCTATATGATTAATATTGGTAAGAAATATTTTCAATGTTAACAGTAAAAATAATGTTTGTATTTTATAAAACATAATTCCTACCAACATCCCAACATAAATTTTATTTGTGGACTCTTTAGCAGGCAACGAAAGTACGGTTGGTACCATTTTACAGATAAATCCCCATACCTACATCGTCTAAGGTGGATTATTTTAGCACTGCGTCTTACTACCTGTTCAGTTTGCACATGTAATAATTACGCAAATGAGTTAGGGATGAGCAAGGTTAACTATAGGAAGTGTACCCAAATTTGCGGGGAGGGAGAGTGGAAAATTATTTAGATTAAAAACAACCCTCCGTACACCTGACCGGGATTCGAACCGCGGTCTCTGTCATTGGCAGTCCAGCCTATTGTTAAAGTGACGCCTTAAACCATGTGACCACCGAAGCAGGTTGGTCAGGATTAAACCGTTTAGCTATCAGTGGTGACGCGTGCTAGTAACCAGAGGTAATTCCGGTAACGATTGACGAGATGAAAAAAAAAACTGAACATGAGACAGTCAAATCACACAGTGTGTAAATATGCTCTGGATTTTAGACTACAGTAATTTCGTGGCTTCTTTGGTGCTGACAGCTCACAGCTGACTTATGACAGTCAACATTTAAATACATATCTAAATTTTGACCGTCAGAAGTGACAGCTGCTAAACACATGTTTTTGCAGATCATATGGTTCGGCGTAGGGATACATAATTTTGTCTGATAACTTTTCAAAACTTTTAACTATCAGCTGTGAGCTATCAGTCAGCATCAAAGTAGCCATGGGGATACTGTAGCTCTTGACAAATTCTAAATTAAGGGTATAAAGAGTATTTCCACATACCAGACTAAACACAGGAACTATTGATTGTTTTACGCATGCGCGAAATTTCGCGATGTCAGTTAAGACGCGCAAGAAAATATTCAGTTTCTACTTTGGGGTGAAGTTACGTTACACGTGTGTATTTGAGCACTTACAATAAATACCTTCCCTTTACTGTCACATGTCACTTTATGTTTAGAGTAAAGCGTCATATACATCTACCCCCAATGATTATTAATCTATATCAACTTAAATTTTAATTACTCTTGTCAGGTTTTTTTCTTACTTAATTGTGTAACAACTACAAATATTTAATATGGTTTAGTAGGTGACCTGGCTTTCTAGGGTTAAGGTGTCGGACTTATGTGCTGGGGGTCCGGGGCTCAATTCTCGGTTCTGGTACAGATTTATCTGATTCCCAAACCCTTCCTTCACCTCTGACAAGACTTGTATTAATCACAACTTGTGAATTTGTGGAATGCCAGGCCTCCACCGTGGTTCGGATTCCACGTTAAAATGTAGGTCCTCCATTTCATCTCTCAATCCCCCTATCATTACACATTAGCGTAAGTACGTACAGCCCGAACGGGTAGTAAGAAGTGGTGCTGCTGCAAATAATAATAATAATAATAATAATTTTGGTTTGAGTAAGTCTCTGTCCCTTTTTTTTATTTACAAAGAAATATAGCATGGTTTGTGGGAATTAAATTATTAGATGTATCAGTTCGAAAATTATTGGTTACTATTTCTAAATATCACGCCTCTGAGCGATAGCCGGAGGTAATGGGTGATGTGAAGTGTTAGGGGGAAGAGGGTGGTCCTATGTTAATGTTTTCAATTACTCAACACTAACTATTATGTTCAACTAAGACACATACAAATTAGCTTAATTTAAGCTATCGATATTATTTCACTAATTGTATCAATGGTATTTGCTATTACTACTAGTCCCCCTGCAATAGGAGTGAGGGGGGGGGGG
>CABFOW010003277.1:48486-73144 GCA_902141385.1 Timema californicum
TTCAAAATTGTAAGTCTATGACATGATGTTAAGACTTACTTTTAAACCCTTAGAAATAAGAGCATTGGTTTTTTTTATACAATAGTGGTGGAATTTTATTTGTGATAAAGAGTAAGAGGAGGAGTAGGTAAAACAAATGTTTTCAAGGGCTTTCTACCCTCCTTTCCCCCCAAAGATATTTGTGGTGTTCCTCGTTTAGATAATTTTTGAAAATTATACTCCGACAGCTATTTAGAATAGTGCTATCTCATTTTTACAAATTTTGATACTCCTAGAGGCTATTTGAAGTAGTCCTCCTACGGCAAATTTTTGAAAATTTTGATGATTCTAAAAGCTATTTCAAAAAGTGATCACCAACTTTTTTTTATACATAAATTAGATTCCCTAGAGTCTATTTGATGTTACACAGAATTTTTTGAAATTTGAAATTCCCTAGAAGCTATTAAGATTTTTCATTTTTTTTTTTTTAAATTAGATGCTCCTAAACGCTAAGGGGAAGTAAGTGCTCTTCCCACAATACATTTTTGAAAATTGAACACAGCTAAAAGCTAATTGGAGTTGTCCTCTTTTGGATTTTTTTTTTTTTAAATATATTCATATAGAAGCTATTTGTAGTGGCCACCTACGAGTATTTATTTTAAAAGAAATCTAATGTCTCTAGAAGCCATTCAAAGTGATATTCGTCTGGAATTTTTTTGGAAATTAAAGTATTTTATAAGTTATTTGAAGTTTGAAACGAGGACTTCTTTAAGTTTCATATCAAAAACTTAAGGTGAGGTGGAAGGGAAAACACCAGTGTTTTTGCTGGTTTTTTATTGCAAAACTTTTTTTTGGCTAAAATAAATAAAATATTTCTTCAGTACAAACATAGAATTTTCTTTTCTTCACAATGATCACCTCAACATTTCTTGAATGCACGTCAAAGGTATCCTGGAATTTAATGACAACATTTTCTCTTAATTTAAAACGTTTCTCATCTAACGCCGTTATGCACATGATAGATATTCAGGAACTGTTGATATCACCATATGAAGAAAATTAAACTCTATGATTGTACTGGAGATATCTTTGATTTATTTTAGACAAAAAAAATATTGCCATAAAAATTGTAAAAACACTCGCGTTTTATCGAGTCCCCTTCCATCACGCCTTAAACCCTCCCCACACACAGTCCTTACGTCCATGATTACATACGTTCTTTGCCTGAATTATTCAACATATTTACGCGGCACTTCTTGATAAAACATAAACCTAAAATTCAGCATGTATATAAAACAAAGCGTTTTCAATAATTTTAATTAAATATTTAATATAAAAACTATAACTGTAATTATAAAGACTATAGGGATTTTGAATGAAGTGATATTGTTAAAAATTAAATAAATTATACTATTTTTTTAATTTCTATATGGACACATACCAATTTGGAGTTTAACATTTATTTTCTAAATTTTCCAAAGGTTGGTTATATCATTGGAGTTGAGATTTTAGCTCCCCTTAGATGTCCATCAAGACATCTCCGAAGTTATTAAATATTCAAACGAACGTCTTTTATAAACAACAATAAAATTTGGTGCATGAATAGATTAGCTAAAATTTTAGGAGGCTCCAATGTAACTATTTGTATACTAAATAAAATAAATATGGTCAGTTTATAAAATTATAGTCTCAATACATTTAACTAAACAACCTTAAAAATATATCCAAAATTGTAGTTGACCGAAAATTAAATAAAGTTATATTGGAAAATAATTGTTTTGATTTAAAATTCGTTTTGCACTAAAGAAAAGTTTATGAAAATGATATTTTTAATCAAGAAATCCCTTATTCTCTTTATATTTTCTTATCTTTTCCCACAACCCAATTACGATATAAAACATCTATTTTTTTTTCCTTAAAGGGATTGATATAACTTTGAAGGATCTTTCTAATCCAACAGTGTCGATTTTAGAAGACCACGTCTCTGAGAAACCAACTCTTTATCTGTCGAAAAATTTTCTCAAGCTCATCGTACGATGATCTCTTAAAACTACCCCCAAAAATTTAAAAAAATTTTTTTTTGCAATGGTGTGGATCGGGGGGAATTAAACAGACTATGATCAATTGACTAGAGTTATAAATCTAGTTTTAGCCTACGGAGCGTGCCATATTTATGAGAAAAATCTGAAACTTCATAAAAATAAACCCAGATAAATAGATATAGCCATGAAAAATCAAAGAATATATAAAAATAGATAACGGACTCGATGCAAAATAAGAAATTGCGTCTATTTATGATAGGCTTAGTCCCTTACTGGGTTTGAAAGTGATGTTCTTCTACTAAAACGCTTTGCTTACTAAGTTATTATATTTCAAAATAGAGGAGAAATAACCAAATTGCTATGCATTTTGTAAATATGAAGCTGTCATTATTTTATCGAAACAGTGTATAAATACATGTCCCAGTGATAATGGAATTCCCAAATAAAATCAATTCATTAGTTCCTAATTAAAATGTATGAGAGTAGAATCCTACACAGACTATGACGACCAATATAGGTAAATTCATTACGGCCCCCCCCCCCCCCCCCCACAAAACNACACTTTCCCATCGCAGTAATAGAAATGAATGTGTGGTTATAATTTTCAAAACCGTGGACCACAACAAAATTCTGTTGTGTTTCGAAATAGATTATGTGTGCCGTATTTTCCATTACTCCAAATTATGGCATGAAATCCGGACTAATTTGCGTGGACAGTTGGCGGCCATTACTCTGGGACTCTGGGGTCCATCCGGTCACATAAATCGCACCTTTCTACACCTGGTAATAAAACAAAATGTCATTAGTGGTGTTTCAACAAGGTTTATACTGTCCGGAGCAGTTGATTATAGGCAACAAATTGACAGGGATTTCTCCGATGGAGAAATTACCTATGTCAACCATTGATATTATTTTGTTATCCCCGTGTCTTACTGCCTGTTTAGGTTATACTCGTGTATAATAATTACTCTGGTGGGGGTAGGGATGTGGACGGAAGCATTTTAGAGGTAACATACCCGCACTTGCCTGGAAAGAGAGTGGTAAACATTTAGAGAAAATCCCCTTCAATATACCCAACCGGGATTTTAACCCCGGTCTGCCAGTCATTAACAGACCAGTCTAACGCAAGAGTGACGCCTTAAACCTTTCAGCCACTGAAGCTGCTGACTACTATCAATAAAGAAAACATTCATATGTTCAAGCTATTGATAAATTTAGTTTTGAAAAGTTTTTTCTCTCTTCAAAGTGGACATTCCAGAGCTTTTTTTTCTAAATATATATATTAAAAATCGTGAAGTAATTCTTCAGACAATTGTTCCAGAAGTTGTATCAAACTCATTTTTATAGTAATTATTTTAAAAAAATTAACGTTTGTGCACCGAGAATGTTTGAAAAAAAAATCACAGTGCGAAATTTTCAATTCGGAATTAAAAATAAAAATAAGAATAATATGTATTCCACCAAGAAAAAATAAATTTCCAATTAGCATTTCTAAAATTTAAGGGTTAAAGTTAAAAAGCTGCCATTAAAAAAATCAACGCATCATTGGTCAACGGCAGGCTAATTGTTTCATTTAGGTAAAAAGTTTAAAAGTTTAAATTTGTTTGTGTTTTTAAATGTACACCACCCGTCCGGCCTTTCCTCACAAATAGCACTAATTAGAGAGAGGTGGAATTTAGAGGAATTGTACCCTAATTTACGTGGAAATATAGGAGAGGTGGGTGGATAAACATTTGAAAAATAGAAGCTTGACCTTTCTTTCACTAAAAATCCATTCTATTGCGAACGTGACACCTTAGACCAGGGTTAGCAAAATTACGCCCCGTGGACCACAGACTAATTTGACCGGCCCACTTTTCTGTAATACTTTCATATTACTTTCCCGCCTGCAGTCACACACACGCACGCACGCACGCACGTACACACATAAACACACATACACATATAAAACATCATAGTTTAATTTCAGTGTGTGTATTTACTATGAATAGCAAACACACAAATAACTATTTCAAACACCACCATTTTATTATCACTTTAAACACTTTATTGTGGGAATTTCTATTTACATGATTTAATAAATTCTGCTTCGAGTATTTTGCTAGCCCAGATTTGTGAAAATAAAAGTTTTCCAATATTTTAAATTACATAATTTTAAATACATGGCATCAAAAAGCTATTATATAGCTACATCGGTGGGTACGTGGATTAAACGTCATATTATTATGATATAGTTTGCAGGTGTCAAGGAGCTCTGGGTTTAAATTCCGGTCATCTATACAGAGGGGGATTTTTTCCTATATGGTTTCGCACACTCCCTTCACTCAAACGTGGTTTCATTTTCTTTAAATCTTTATGTCTTACCTAATATCGTGATTAAAATGTGCATAGTCCAGACGGGTAGTAGGACGCGCTAAAAAACAACAAATTATGGAATATATTTAATAAAACGTGTTTCTTTAGGATATCCTGGCTACGAATCCAGGGGTCCCGGGTTCGATTCCCAGCTGGTACGTTGGGTATTTTTCCTGAAAGGGGATTTACCCAAATAGTCATCAGGGTTTGTGTTAATCAGGCTTAATTTAGGTTTAGGCCTAAGTGTTTTCACTGGTTCCAAACCTTATAATTACTCTTCTCAGCTCACCTCATCGGGACATGGAAAGAACCTCCATGGAAAGAATGTAAGATTATTACATTCGGGTGTCCCCTGGGCAAAGGTACGTAAGTACTGTCTAATCTTTCCACTACCGGGCTACGAATGATGTAACCCAGACTTGCAGTGTATACATATATTTAAGATATGGCCCGCAACACGCCCCCGAGTTCGTGAAACTGGCCCTTTAAGCTCTCTGAACTTGAGACCACGGTCTTAAACCAGCCTACCAAGGGCTTCCAAACATTTTGGACCAAAGGAGCTCTTACACCAGAAAAAATAGACATTGGAGCCGCCTCAAAAATGGCTACACTATATATACGAGCATTAAATAATGCTGTTAAATTTTACAAATAGAAAACATAAATTATTCTGGTTAAGTCTTTGACAAACGTCCTTGATTCAGTTTTGAAAAAATTGACTCTCCTAATTATTTAATCTAATTTATATTGTGAGAGACAAAGAAAAAAAGCATATTCTAAAATTGCCTCACACTTCCTGAGATAGCACAGATTAAAAAAACGCTGCCTTAGATTATGTAAATACCGGCGCAGGGAGTTAATGAAACTAAAGTTAAATTTGGTTTTCTGAGATGTTTTGTAACTGAACGTAAGTTACAATTCCCAAATTGAGGAAATCAAAAGATAATTTTGTATGTCAAAGTCAACTGGTAAGTTATATAATCATTGGGGCGAGACGGAAGAAAAAAATCAATGTCATTCAACTTGTGTTTCAATGAAAACAACACTTTCTTTAAAATGAGAATGATAAATACTCCCCTTTCCTATTAAGGTGAAAGAGAAAGGGCAGATGACTGTTTTGGAAGGTCATCGGATAAACAAATGTATCCCCCCCCCCTCGCCTTCCCCGACAACCATGATCAGTCACTGGCGTTAAGTAGCTCCTGATTATAGTGAAATGTGAACCAATAACGGTATCTTTCTATCATAAAAGTTCCAAATATAGGATTTGACCCATTGAATTTATGCCCCCTATACACATTTGCCTGAATGTTTCTCTTAATATACGGCCGAATACCTACGTCCCGAATGAAGCCGAATGTTATCCATTAACACATTGTTTCATTTGATAAGTTCACTTTCATAGAAGGGTGCGCGCGCTGACTAAGGGCCAAATAACTAGCCGAACGTTAACGAGCGACTCCGAACAAATACGAATGCACCATCTACATATTCCCCTTCGGGCTCGTTCGAATACGCTCGGGTGCGCTCGCTGAATGTGCAGAGGAGGCCTAAGAGTGGAGGGACGAGTCCCAATTTTAACAAGCTTTTGACCTTTTCACGTAAGTTTTTATGACGTTCAGTGTAATAAGCTCATGTTCAAAATAAAATTTAAGGCATTTAAAGAATTAATTTCACTTTAGAATCAATTATCACGTAGGCTAGGAAGCCAATCTAATTTTGTCTAGTTAGTAGGTCACGGTAAAGTGAGGGTTCGATTCCTGGCTGGGAGTACAGATTACATTTTCCCCTTAAATGTTTCCCCGTTTTCCCTCCACAATAATGAGGGTACATTTACCTACCTCACTCCAACCCATTTGTGTGGATATCCCGGATGGGTAGTAAGGCATGGTCCACGACAAAAAATAGAATACATTTGAATTTTTCTAGCTGGGTTTAATATATTCCTGTAGTATGTGCTTATATTCTATTTTAAAAGATGATAATTTAATTACTGGATGCATAGTTTAGATATGTCCAACCCACGCATATGTTTAGAATATCCAAACAATTGTTGTTGTCGGTTTAACATTTATTTGGTCCTTTTAAAATGTATTACAGTAACACTTTCATCAACTATTTTTTTTAATCAATAAAAAAAAATAGCGTGAAATATAAATCCCTGTGAAACTGAAATCGGACGACAAAACCACAAACTGTTGGAGTGATAATTGCTAAACGGTACAAGGGGATGAGGGAGGTACCACACTGATGATGACGTCATCTAGAGGGGAAGGTGTGTAGAGGGGGAAGAGGGGTGGAAAAGGAGGTTACATAATTGGTCGCGCAGGGACGGTGTTTTTCCCACGAGTGAAGGGATGGCACGGGTCATCAGATCCAGAACATTCAATGAACCAGAGAGGTTCATAAAGTTCTCTCTATATTTGGGCACTGGACCACTCGACGTTCACTGTCCGGTTAACGTGAGCCGTATGGCTACAGGCATAACACTGCTACAGTATCCCCATGACTTCTTTGGTGCTGACTGACAGCTCACAGCTGACTTCTGACAGCCAACATTTAGGTATATACCTAAATTTTGACTATCAGAAAGTGACAGCTGCTAAACACATGTTTTTCAGATCATATGGTTAAGCGTAGGGATAAATAATTTGGTCTGGTAGCTTTTCAAAGCCGTTATGTCAGCTGTGAGCTGTCACTCGGCACCAAAGAAGCCATGGGGCTACTGTACCTGCCTATCTGGTCTGCTTGGGCATGATGTATATATATATAATACTTTTTAAATCATGAAGACCTTTGACTTCTAGATTTTGATGATGGATATTTACGTTTTATATGTCCCCAAACTAAAAAAACGTGACTTTTTTAAATTCTGTACAACCCTCTGTGTGTATATCTGTACAAACAGGGCATTCATGATAGGAATGGTGGTGACAAATAGCGACAGATATCGCGTATATTCTCATGTATTCATTCTACAAACCCAGCGACGTAGTATCTAGGGAGGGTTCTCAGGGGGGTCTTGACCTCCTCCCCTCCGTAGACTCGGCTCACAGGCGACAGCTTAAACTTTAAAAAGTTACTTAAGCTTGTGGGGGTTTTTTTGCACCACGTCTTAGTACCCGTTTGATTATACACTTATGTACTAATTACTCTAGTGATTTTAGAGGAGTGATGCTATATTTAGAGCAAATGTATCCGCATTTGCGTGGAGGGAGAGGGGAAAACATTTTTTTTTAAATACCCTCGGTATACTCGACCGGTACTTAATCCCCGATTTTACTGTCATCGGCGGTCTAGTCTACTGCGAGAATGATACGTTAGACCTTGTGGCCGTAGCGTATACTTTATATGTTTTTCCCACTCTCCTTTCATGCAAATGCAGGTGGGTTACCTCGAAAATGCCTCCTTCCTCATCCCTACCCTACCCTATAATTATCATATTATATTAATATAACCTGAACAGGTCGTAAGACGCGATGATGACAAAAATAGAATATGCTATAGCATAATATTTATTAATTTATAATATGTCTTGAGGCAGTGGTCTCAAACTCAAATTGGTCGAAAGATTAAATTCACAAAT
Organism: Timema californicum; assembly: GCA_902141385.1. Lineage (NCBI taxonomy): Eukaryota > Metazoa > Arthropoda > Insecta > Phasmatodea > Timematidae > Timema > Timema californicum. Next base: position 56,449 of record CABFOW010003277.1, read on the forward strand.
TCGGGGCGTGCTGCGGACCACAGCCTATAGACACAATGTTTGTCTAGATATAGTCTATTATATATTTATTTATAGTCCAGACAGGTAGAAGGACACGCTGAGAAAAATAAATTAAATGGAGGAAGACATTTAAATGAAATGAAACCGCGTTTGAGTGAAGTTAGTGTGGAAATCCATCTAGAAAAAACAGACCTCTTAACATCTGGCTGGTATTCAAACCTTGACCTTCCAGACAAACGCCAACTAAACTACTAGATACTCTTTAAATTGTAAAAAGGACACCTAAACACGGGAATCGAAACCACAGAGCAATCCAGGAGCCGTCTCGTGCCCAGGGCCATTCTTCACTCATATTGTAAGGCAGAGTCTGTGATGGACGTGTGTAAATCGATGAGTGATCAATTAAGATCACGAACTATCATATAACGCAGCCATCTTAAACTCAGAAGATATTTATGCTGCCAATAGTACAATAATGTGAATACCATGATATTTTGAATAGCTAAGCTATTTTACTAGTTAATAACGGTTATAGCTCCATATAAATATAATATCCATCACAGACTGTGCCTTAAAATATGAGTGAAGAATGAACTGGAGCATGGGGTGACTCCTGGATAGATGTGGTTGGTGTACAAAGCATAAGGTTCCGGGTTCAATTCCCGTGTTGAGGTTTTATTTTTCAATTTAAAGAATATGATATTAATATGCAACTATGAACGTAATTAGCGGATATATGAGCTCGTTCATTTGATTTATTAAACTACTAGAGCCAGACGTTTAATTTACGTGTCTATCGATGAAGGTCTATGCTAGTCATTCGATGCCATGTATTTAAAATAATTATTTATGTGTATTTAAAATATTATATTTACCCAAAGGTTTATGTTGGTTAGCAAAATACACGCAATATGTATCAACATTATGTGAATAAAAATCCCTACAACCAATTATTTAAAGTAAAAAAAATATGCATATAGCAGAGTTTGAAATAATTTAAGGTAGTTTGGTTTTAAATTCAAACTTTTTTGTTTTGTTTTTTTATTTTGCTTACATGACTGCAAGCCGTAAAATAATATAAAAATATTATAAGCAAGCTGGACGGTCAGATATGTTTCACGGGCCGGATGCAGCTCGTGGGCCGTGAGTTGGTGGACCCTGGTCTAAGGCATCACTCTAGAACTGGATCACTCATGACGGGGAGATCGGTGTTCATCTCCTGGCAGAGTGTAGCGGGAGTGATTTAAAAAAAAAAATTAAATGCCTTCCCAATCTTACTCAACGCAAGTAGGGATACATTTTTTTAAAATTAAAAATTAAAAAACCACCCCAACTTTCCTCGTTCCTTGTTCCTACTTCACCAATTCAATTATTGTATGCGAATGAACGAACAGTACTAAGCCGCGCTGTAAAAAGAACAATCTATCGGTACATCTATATAACAGGACACGTGGTGTATTGTTCAGCTCACTTGGCTACTAGTCTTGTGGTCCCGGGTTTGATTCCCAGCTGGTACTAGGGTGTTTTTTTCCAAAAGGGGAATCACCGCAACGGTCTCTAGGGTTTGGTTAGTTGGGTTTAAGTGTTTCTACTGCTTCCACACCTTCAAACTCACTGTCACCTTCACCTAATCTCATCGGGACGTGGAAAGAGCCTCCGCGGAAAGGATGTACGATTAGTATATTCGGGCGTTCCCTGAGTAGCGGTATATTAGTACTGGCTGATCTTTACACAAACTGGGCTACACATGAAGTAGCCCAGAAGCGCAATATTATTAATATATATATAGTTGTATATATATATATATATATATATATTAATATTCCCTACTCTTTTATAGTTTACACTGCTCATATTAAAAAAAAAAAAATTCAGATTTGTTTTCTTAAAAATGGTCATATTTTTTATGGTACATAGGTTAGCTCATTGCTGCTAGTTTTGCTATACATTTGGATTATACTCATTTGCTAATTGCGATAGTGTGTTAAGAATGTGGCAGGTAGAATTTAATGAAGTGAAATCGCATTTGCATGGAAGTTGAGGTGAAAACAATTTCGGAAATAACGACGGTACACTCGACCGGTATTCGAATATTAATCTCCCCGTCATTGGTAGTTCATTCTATTGCGAGTCAGTTGCCTTAGATCATTTGATCACCAAAGAGGTTCAACTTTATAGTTAGGACTCTCTTTTCGTTGGGGGGGCCCACCCCCAAACCTCCAGTCATCAATTTTGTCATACTAATGTCAATTGGATATGCCAATATGCCTGTCAAATTTGATGATTCTTGCTGTCCCATAAGTGTGTCAGAAAATTAAAAAGTTTGGAAAATGTGCTAAATTTACCTAAAATCAAAAATCTAGCTCTATCTCGCCAAATCCGTAGCTGCTGGTGCAATCAATTTTTTGATAAGTCTTACCGTTTAGCTACAAGAGACCATCAAAGAAAGGTCCGCACCGACTTTAAAGTTGCTCCGAAATTTTGAATTTTTTTCAGGGGGCTAAATTTTTATTTTTTAGAATTTTCCTGCCTGTTACAGGCCAGAAGCTATAAGTTTGCAAAATTTGCAAGTTTCTAGCTCATCTGGAAGTGGGTAAACATTAATGTCAGTGAGTGAGTCAGCCATGTGGTTTTCAAATAGTATAGTAATTGGCATAGAAACGATACGAAATATATTTTTAAAATCTCTCTAAAAGAGTAAAGTACCAAGTTGACATTCCCACAGTTATTTGCAATGTTACGAAACGCACCAGTTTCTATTGAACCCTGGTAAACGCATTAGTTTGCCGAGCCAGTGGGCGGTGACATTCATAAAATGAGTTAGGCGCGCCAGATTAGGTTTACCTGCCCATTTGACTGGGTAAATGTGCCCCCATTTAGATACGTGCAAATAAACACTGCTCAATTTATGATAGGACGTCATTGAGGGGAAAAACGAATCAAGGAGCTTAATACTTTTATTCTGGGTTATAGGGGAGCGCGAGTTAATGTCGGTACTTTTGAAGTTTTTGTAACTGGTCAATCATAGTATTCAGTAGATAAGTTTAGTTTAAATTTATATAATTTATACTTAATATGATAAAAATGTCATCTAAAAAGAAAATGTTTTAATGAATAGAAAAGTCCCTGATAAAATTCTCCGACACTCAAGATAAATATTCAAAAACTGTTGATATAACTAGATTTATGAAATTAATTTTAACTTATCTACCGAAGCAATATTTGATATATTTTAAATAAAATAGTTTTTTTCTGTTATAACTGAAAAAATACCTACTTTAAATCTATTTCTATACGCCCCCATCTTAAGTTTGAAAGGTTTTCACCATCATTCCCATCGGTGTCCACGTAGTCTAGGGCGTTATTCTCCTCACAAACTAAATTTATTGGTACTTGAAGGTTGAGGTTCGCATCTAAGACAGGTTTAGGGTATTGAATAGTTTTCCCCTCTACCTCCATGCAAATACTGCAAAATTTCAGATCAACTCTAGTGTTCTCATATCTACCCCATCAACGTTAGTATGTCGATAGCCCGCATTGTAGATAAACCAGTTTTTTTTAGATCATAGAGGTTTTATTTCTTAATTTATTTATGTATATTGGGCTATTGATGCTTGTTTCTTTTGACTATAGTGGACTTTTAGATATTTACTTCTAAAAGTGGAATATAAGTACCTGCAATATCATAGGATATACATTATGGTAGTTTTTACCATATTCTGTTTTTACATGTGATCCTCTAGTAAAAATATTGTGGGGTGTATTTATTTTTCTACTTATAGTTAAGGTATTAAAAATCATTTAAGTGAATGTGTTTCTATTTATTTTAAATGGATCATAAGGGTAGTAAAAATATACATATAAAAAAAGAAGCTACAATTACTATTTTTTAAGACTTACATAAATTGTCTATTCAAAAACTATTTAATTTATTTGTCTACAAAATTGTTAATAATTAGACATAGACGCTGATGGAAGGATATCATTATAATGGCCCTGAAAGAGGTGGGGTGTAATGTTTATTGTTGGCAACATTACATGTCTTAGAAACCTGTTTTATCCTTGAACAACATTATTTACATAAAATTTATCAAGATGTAAAACGGCAAAATTTACATTACATATCCAGGTCTAGAATATTAACATTTATATTACACGTTGAGGAGTATAAACCAGGTCAAATTAGACACGTGTATATCTGAATATTTCCTTATTGATTTTGTGTCTCATGTTCACCAGACGTTATGGCACACCCTGTACATCCTTAATGGAGGTGATTGGGATACGAACCCTAGGTCTATCGTGTTGGTGTCAAGGGTTTGAACCCCTTAGCCAGACGTCTAGATGAGAGCGATGAATACTCTCTACATACGTATGAAGATAACTTCAAGTTAAGCTATTATTATGATTATTATTATTATTATTATTATTAGCACCGCGTCTTACTACCCTTTCGGATTATACGCACTTACGCTAATGTGTAATGGTAGGGTGATTGGGAGATGAAATGGAGGACCTACAGTTTAACGTGGAATCCGAACCACGGTGGAGGCCTGGCATTCCCCACATTCACAAGATGTCTTGTCAGAGGTGAAGGAAGGGATTGGTAATCAGATAAATTTATGCCGGGACCGGGGATTGAACCCCGGCCGCCAGTATACAAGTCTGACACCTTACCCCTAGACCACCAGGTCACCCAAGTTAAGCTAAAATGTATACGTTTATGACGACTAACGTTATTGACTACAAAACCCGGTCCTATTTCAGTGTGTAGAACGTCTATTGACTTTTAGTCGTGCGGACATTGATTATTATTATTAGCACCGCGTCTTACTACCCGTTTGGTTTATACGCGCTTACGCTAATGTGTAATGGTAGGATGATTGTGAGATGAAATGGAGGACCTACAGTTTAACGTGGAATCCGAAAGATTAATACACGTCTTGTCAGAGGTGAAGGAAGGGTTTGATAATCAGATAAATCTTTGCCGGGACCGAGGATTGAACCCCGGACCCCCAGGACAGAAGTCTGATGCCTTAACCCTAGACCGCCAGGTCACCCCATGCGGAAATTTATTTGACCTGTTTTTGGTATTATTTAGTTGTAGTGTCTTTAATTTATAGGTACTACGATTTCTAGTCTAATCCAGATGTACGAGAAGATTTATTTTTAATCCATTACTCCAGAATTCATCTTGGAGATAAACTACAGTCCATATTCGTATCTCAACCCGCTTCGGTGGCCACATGGTCTAACGCGCTATTATCGAAGTAGATTAGACTGTTGATAATGGGAAGATTTAAGTTAGAATCTTGGTCGGGTGTAATTAGGGGGATTTTTCTTAAATGGTTTTCCACTCTCCCTCCACGCAAATACGATTACACATCCTCTCTTTATATATGTATATATATTTTCTTTTGCACCACGTCTTACCACCCGTTCGGGTTATAGGCTTAAGTGCTAACTACGCTAATGGATTAGGAATGGGGAAGGTTGAATTTAGAGGAAGTGAATTCGCATTTGCGTGTAGGACCATTTAGAAAAAAAAGTTCACCCGACTGAGATTCGAACTTCGATCTCCTCGTCCTCGGCAGGCTGGCTCAACACGAAACTAGCACGTTAGCTAACTACGCCAACGAGGTGGGTAAACTTGGCCGTAAAAAAAAAGTATTTTCTAAAAGTGTATTCCTAGTTAATCCTATCATAGAAAGTACCTACATTGGGGTTCTCAATTAACCAAAGTCCCTATTGTAATAGAATGGATTCCCGATAATAGGAAGAGCAAGGTTCGAATACCGGTCGGTTGTACTGAGGGTGGCTATTTTCTATATGGTTTCACACTCTCCTTCTACAAAAATTGCATGCACACTTAATCTAAATTCAACATTCCTCTTACATAACACTTTGGCTTAGTTCATATGGGTGTTTCCCAAACCGGTAGTAATACGCGGTGCTAAAAGAAAATGCTGTTATATTTCCACAATATTACATCTTCTTCATCCCAGCCAAATTCGTGTGATTAAAATGTGTTATGGGAAGTAATTCGTGGTACATGTACACACAGAAATTAATAACCTGTTTCGATGGAATAGCTTCCTTAATCTAACCAGTTAGTTTCAAACCTCGGCCTCCTGAATCAAAAGCCGAGTGAAATGATCTCTTGTCTATTCTAAAAATTTCCGTCCTCAACCATATCCCATTAGAGTAATTATCATATATGTGAAATATCTTGGAACAAGTAATAATACGCAATGATAAAAAAAATTAAATGGAACATAATATTCCCCAGTAAATTGATACTTATCTTACGTTGAATATAAAAGGCTTATTGGGCTTACACAAAAAGAGAATGCTCACGACTTATTTTAAATAACCCACTGTCATTGAAACCTTAAGGTTTTATGAACCTAGTTATTATTATTATTATTAGCACCGCGTCTTACTACCCGTTCGGGTTATACGTACTTACGCTAATGTATAATGTTAGGGTGATTGTGAGATGAAATGGAGGACCTACAGTTTAACGTGGGATCCGAACCACGGTGAGAGGCCTGGAATTCCACACATTCACAAGTTGTTATTAATACACGTCTTGTCAGAGGTAAAGGAAGGGTTTGGTAATCAGATAGATCTGTGCCGGGACCGAGGATTGAACCCCGGCCACCAGCACAGAAGTCTTACACCCCACCCATAGACCTCCAGGTCACCAAGAACCTAATTAATTTAACTAAAAAGTCATTTGTGAAGACCAACACTTAATGTGTTCTCTGTATTTTTAAAGGTAGGGATAATTTATTCAGAAAACTTTACTGACTGAAAGTTGGATTGTAAAAAAACAGTCGCTGTGTATCTTTACACGAAAACGTTCTAGACCACTTTCTTTTACCTTTCATAGTTTCACTTGATTTGATTTTTAATTAGTGGTTCGGTACAAAGATTCTCACAATACAGGAAAGTTAAGTCACTTAAGATTTAGTGAAGTTTCATTTACTTTAATTACAAGGAGGTAGAAGTATATTTCAGCTAATTATGTGAAAATAAGACCATCTACAATTTCTTATTGATAAATATGAAACTAGTTTTTATTAATTTTTCACTGAAAATGATAAAATTAAATTTTTACATTTTATCGTTTATAAAGTTAAACTTTTCTGAAACGTGGTTGTTGAATCAAATTTTAAAATTATTTATAAAGTTTTTATAACCAAGCTTAAAATGCACGAATAAAATTAAAAACGTGCTTAAAAAAATATTTCCACGATTTTTTTTGTTTAAAGTTTTTTTTTTATCATTGGGTATTACTACCCGTTTGGGTTTTACGCTAATGGTTTTAGTAACTAGGAATGTTATATTTAGAGAAAGTGTGCCAGCATTTGCGTGGAGGGATAGTGTAAAACTATTTTTGGAATATCATCCTCAATATACCTGAGAGATTTGATCCTTGATCTCCCAATCGTTGTAAATATATTCTATTGCGAGAGTAGCGCGTTTGACCCTGCGGCCACCGAAGTGGGTTCTTATTTGTTAAGCTATTATTTTTTATTCTAAAAAAAATCTACCCTATTATAACAAAAAGTGCAAATCTAAATTTAGATTAAAACTATATATATATTCCAAATAAGGTAATGTTACCTAATTTTAAATACCAGTACCTTATAGGCTTAAAATTTCTAAAATAAAATTAAAACCACGCTGTAGTTTTAAATAATATATAAAATTGACTCACCAATTTCATTTTTACTCCTTTTAAAATACAAAATGTCCACTAGAAAGAATAAACAACTATCACACTCCAACTTAGATCCCGTCACTGAAGAAACACTAGAACCACAAACTTACAGAGCATAAAGATATCTGGTAATATTTCTACGTCCGGTAGTCACTTTTATATCATAGGGTTAACTCTACTTGGCCATGAAGGAAATGCACCAAGAAAGACAGGCAGTCATAGGTCTCTCTGTGGCAGTGAAACGAAAAAAAAGAGAGGAAAGAGATCCAATATGGCCCCGGGCAAGGTGAACATATGATCTTGAAGCCACACTTGAGGATATGTGATTCACAAATCCAGTCTGACCAGTCTCATATTATCTCTGATTTTTCTTTTCTTTTTTTAAATTTCTAAATACCAGCTATTCCTAGTAAATAGCTTAGTGATAAGTCCGTAATTTGAATATATATATATATATATATATATATAGTGACATTGGAGATAATGATTTGGTCTTTTTTTCTTTCCTTAGAAAAGATTTACAGGTAATTTTATGGTAGTTGTAATTAGTAGCTCACGAGACAGGTGAAATATATTTTGAGAACACACATAAAAAACGGAAAACTTCCTTGAAAGACACATTTTAACTTTTTATTATTTCTACAAGATATAAAGAATGTGAATGTTAACTACTTGTAAAGTTGTCAATACCAAACTGTGTTTTTCTGTTAAACAGTAAGGACATTACTAAACTATCTAATTGTTTTTTAAATCCTTGATGAAAAAACAATTATTACTAAGGTGACACGACATTAAGACCAATATTCCCTACATTAATAAAATAATTTTTATATCATTTATATATTATTATGTACTTTTAAAAATTGTTTACCAACCAGTACACCTAAAAAAATATTATTCTCACGCCCTTATCGGTGGTCTCATAGTTTAATGCGTCACTCTCGTGTTGGACTAGACTGGAGAAGACGAGGAGATTGGGGTTTGATCCCGGTTAGATGCACTGAAATGTATTTCCTAAATGGTTTTCCACTCTCTCCCCACGCCAATAAGGGTGCATTTCCTAATCCCTAGCCCATTAGTGTAATTAGTACATAGGTATGGCTGACCTGATGGTCTCGGGTTAAGGTGTCTGACCTCTGTGCTGGGGATCTAGGGTTCAATCCTCGGTCCCGGCACACATTTATCTGATTACCGAACCCTTCCTTCACTTCTGACAAGACGTGTATTAATCACAACTTGTCAATTTGTGTAATGCCAGACCTCCACCGTGGTTCGGAACCCACGTTAAACTGTAGGTCCTCCATTTCATCTCACAATCACCCTACCATTACACATTAGCGTAAGTGCGTATAGCCCGAACGGGTAGTAAGACGCGGTACTAAACTAAAGAATGCGTATGAGACCTGTGGCAAAAGAAGTTACATTCATCAAAGGGTGTGTGATAGCATCAGAAGTCGCCACTTTCTAAGTACAAACATTTGGTATGAGTTATTTTAAATTCAAAAAACAGGTTTACCAATTTGCTAAAAGGAATTCAATAACTAACCAAATAACTATCTGCTTTCTACAACAACCGATATCTCGTTTGCACACCTAACACAATCATTATTTTCTCCTAACTTTGTTCTTGCTGTCCATTTTAATTCAGGAGAGGATGTTTAAGATTTAAATATTTCAAGCAAACTTTGTATTGTCATATTGCCAAATGTTACAACATGTAAATGAGAATCTCCCGCTTCAGTGGCCACGTGGCTTAAGGCGTCAGTCCCGCAATAAATTATACTGCCGATGACTGGGAGATCGGGGGTTCATATCCCAGTCGAATGTATTGAGGGTGATTTTTCCTTGGACAGGAATGGGTAAGGTAAAATTTAAAGGAAATATAGGCGAATTTTCTTGAAAGCCGAGTTTAAAGCTATTTAGGTGGGGAAAAAAATACCCGCAGTGCACCTAGCTGGTATTTTAACCCTCTGGCCTTTCCCGTTGCTTGCCATTCTGATTAGATTAGGTTGGAATTTTAGTTCTACTGGCTGATTCTTTTCTAATTGGGTGCGTAATTAACTGGGCAATAGCCTGTAATAAGAAATAATATATCTTGGAGCTCTAGGAATATTATAAACAATATTTAAACTAGGCAAAACCATTGTGCTTACTAGCCGCTTTGGTAGAGTAGTTAGCTAACGCGCTAGTCAGCGCTAGTCGTGTTGAGCTCGACTGCTGAGGACAGGGAGATCGAGGTTCGAATCTCGGTCGGGTGAACTGGGGGTGTTTTTTCCTAAATGGTCTTCCAATCTCCCTCCACGCAATTGCGTGTTCACTTCCTCTAAAAATTCAACCTTCCCAATCCATAATCCATTAGATAAATTAGTACCTAGGCGTATAACCCGAACGGGTAGTAAGACGCGGTGCTAATAATAATAATAATAATAATAATAATAGTATTAATGTTGAACACGAAATAAATGTGTTTGTATTTTCTAAAAGGCTCTTTATATTGAAATTGTACTTTAGTTTAAAACACCTTCTCAGCACCCAGCTTAGGTCAAATCACGGTCTACCGTTAGACATTCTGGCTTACCAACCTTGCGTTTGTCAATTAAATTCCTTTCATATGCGAAAAAAAAAGGACACTAAAACAATCATGAAAATAATGTGTTTGGACTTGCTTCCATATGAAACAAGACGACCTAGAGATTGTAATTGATGACCTGGAAACATATCCGGAAGCTGTGAGGAAGGGATTGAAACTTTTATGTTTCTCCTTACTTGGACAATCTGTTAACCAATCAGCGTCAAATTGTTATTGGTCTAGGGTTCTTGACCAGCTTTGCCGGAAGGATGTGTATTGTTTTTAGTCTTACACTGCATCTATAAATATATATTTTAGCGCCGCATCTTACTAACCGTACTGGTTATACGCTTTTTGTTTTATAAATAATCAGCTCTCATGCCAAGGCAAGCTTCGTCATTAATATTATATATATTATTTTTGGCACCCCAACTTATTAATATATAATTTTTTTATTTTTAGCACTGCATCTTATTAATATATATATATATATATAACATTTTCAACCCCGCGCCCTACAATTATATATATATATATATATATATATACATATAATTGTAGGACTCGGGGTTGAAAAAATGTATATATATATATATATATATATTAATAAGATGCATATATATATATAAAATTGTAGGACGCGGGGTCGATTTTTTTAATGTATATATATATTAATAAGATGCAGTGCCAAAAATAAAAAATATATATTTAGCACCGCATTATACTGCTTTTTCAGGTTATATGCAAATGTAATAATTAAGTCAATAATTTAGGAATGAGGAAGGTTGAATTTAGATAAAGTTTACCCGCAGTTGAGTGAATGAAGATTGTAGAACTATTTTTGAAAATACACCTTAAGTACACCCGACCGGTATTCAAACCCCGATCTTCCTGTCATCAGCAGTCTAGTCTAACACGGGAGTGACTCCTTGGATTATACGGCCACCGAAGAAGGTCTCATAAAATTTAAAAATGCATTAATAACGTATAAAAAAAATCAACAGTGAAGTAGTCTATAAGTAGGTTTAAACAAAGAAAGTAATATTGAGTTGTTTTTATTCTGAATAACGTTTGACATAGAATACAATGTCACGGGTTCAAGGAACTAACTTAAATATTTTAGGTCAAAGTAATTTATTTTATATAAGAATTTAATATTTTAAAAGTATATAGTGTTTTATCTTAACTTAATCCTAGGATGCAGTGTCATAACTCATTCCTGCTCTCATTTTTAATAGCCTCTCTCTCTATTAATCACATCGGTGGTCACGTGGTCTAACGCGTCACACTCGCGTTAGACTGGATTTCTTGTGACGGGTAGATAGTGGTTCGAATTTAGGTCGGGTGTAATGAGGCTGGTATTTCCTAAATAGTTTATCAATCTTCTTCCAGAAAAATGCGAGTACATTTCATATTTATAATATCCTACTCATTTATACTTCATTAGTAGAGATATACGGATAGCGCGAAAGTGTGGTAATCCATGGTGCACACAAAAAAACATGAAATTATCTCTCTTTTTCCTAACTACGAAATGGTTGTCATTAAACTATTCCTTTCTCTCAGGTTTANAGATAACAGCTTAAACAGCTCAAAATAACATTCAAATAAATATATTTTAAGATTTTGAGCTATTAAATTAATATATATATATATATTAAATACTCGGTCTTTGTAACCATTCGGGTTATACACCTATGTACTAATTACTCTTAATGATTTTATGGATGAGAAAGGTTATATTTATGGGAAGTGTACCCAAATTTGCATGGAGAGAGAGAGAGAGTGGAAAACCATTTTGGCAAAAAACCACCTAAATACACCTGACCGAGATTCAAAACTCGATCTCTTCGTCATCGACAGTCTAGTTTACTGCCACGGTAGTGTCTTAGACCATGCGGCCAACGAAGCGGCTGTAGCAGGTAATATGATTGGCTGGCTAATTTACAGCAAGTTGTAGGTGACCTGGTGGTCTAGGGGTAAGGTGTCAGACTTCTGTGCTGGGGTGCGGGGTTCAATCCTCGGTCCTGGCACAAATTTATCTCATTACCAAACCCTTCCTTCACCTCTGACAAGACATCTTGTGAATGTGGGGAATGCCAGGCCTCCACCGTGGTTCGGATTCCACGTTAAACTGTAGGTCCTCCATTTCATCTCACAATCACACTACCATTACNTAGCGTAATTGCGTATAAACCGAACGGGTAGTAAGACGCGGTGCTAATAATAATAATAATAATAATAATAATAATAATAATACAGCAAGTTAATCTTTTCGACTTTGAGCGAAAAGATGTAAAAACTAATCTGATAAAGTATAATATATCCCAATATTATTGGGAGAATTAAGGAGAATTGAACCTTGACCTTACCGAAACAGTCGATCGACTCTATTGCGAGCCTGACGCCTCAGTCCATGCGACCACCTCCTAAAGTGATGGCAGCAATCACCATAAATACTTATAAAAAAATGGTAGAAATGTACTTACTTAAAATTAACATTGTTTTGGTAATTAAAAAAAAGTAATCAGTCCAAAACGATACCATGACCAAACTGATGTCGCGATTAGGTAAACCTAGATCTTTCTTTTCTTTATTTTTGAGAAATAGAGAGAGAGAGATAATCGAAATCGGTGACAGAGTTGAGTACCCACATGGAGAAATAACTCGGTTTGTAAAAATGTTCGCTGTTTCCAATGACGTCATGATTCCGTCCCACTTTCATCACCTGCCGCGTTCGCCATGAGAGGTGGACCATGGACGGACTCTTAAGTACACATTCTTACTTGTAGAGGATTTAAGGGGGATCTTCTCATCTTATCGAGGGATGCTGTATTAATTTATTAGTTGCACCGCACTTTACTAGAGTATTAATAACCTAATCTGACTGCTAAAAAAATAATGTATTACTCAATGTGTCTTAGAAATCGTTCGGGCTATACGTATACATTAATTACTCGAATGAGGAAGATATAGTTTGATAGTGTATACTCCATATAGACGGAAAAGTAGCACTCTTAACGTATTAATACACTCTAGCCCTATTTTATAAGCTACGGCGGTAGAATAGTCTACCTCAGTGGTCTTGGCGTAAAGCGCTCGCCTCGGGAACCAATGGCCATGTATTAAAACCAAGCCGGGATCGAAGGATTTTTTTTTATTGATAAAAATCTTTAGCACAATTTCCTTCGGAGGGGAAGTAAAACCTTCACTCCCGTGTGGATCGTGGCCGGTTAAAGGACCTTGGAAGGTATGTGAAAATACCTCTACCGGCAGATGTTGGTTTGTCCTTTCGCTCTCGCTAATAGAAAGTCTCGTTTGCTGATATAATCAATCGGTTCAGAAAGTGTACGTTTAATACTCAAAATAAATAAATAAAAATATTCTGAAATAATGGCAGAGTAAAACTACCTTAAAGAATAGACGAAGTTTTGACCTACCAATACATGTTATTAATATCCGTACATTATTATTATTATTTCTTAACGCTATTTGCCACAATTGCCACATATTATTATCGTTACAGAATTTGAATCATTTTAGGGCACCTAACTATCTTTTCACGCAGACTTTATTGTGATGCACTTTTCTGTGTGTTTTTTTTTAGTATTTTCAATAGAAATATTTCTTGTATTATTATTAGCACCGCGTCTTACTACCCGTTCGGGTTATACGCACTTACGCTAATGTGTAATGGTAGGGTGATTCTGAGACAAAATGGAGGACCTACAGTTTAACGTGGAATCCGAACCACGGTGGAGGCCTGGCATTCCCCTATTTCTTGTAAATTTTCCCTTGATCATGTCATTTCTCGAGCCTCTCTTAATCCAATTTTTTTTCCTCTAAATAAATCTTACAAAGTCAGTTCTATTGATCGTTATATCCAGAGGGAATATTCTAGATTTGTACAATTTGACTTTTACCACAAAAGAAGAACCAAACAAAGATAGTTATTTAAGGAACTTTCCTATCATTAATTTAATCAGTAGATGTTCTAACTAAAATATCTAAATTCTCATTATTTTGTTTACTATTTTTATTTTGGTTCTATTAATAGATATCAATTCTGATTGAAATTCCCTAATTATTTTTATTAATGTAGTTATTATAAACATTATTAATATTTTCCCTATCTTGTAGTAGCTATTTATTTGTAATTATCACTATTCAGCTATTAATATTTATTATGTTTTCTATGTGATTATGTTTTTATGTAAGGTACTTGTGCCCTTTTCAATGCTGGCCTGTTCTAGGTCTTGTGACTGTTTGCCAGTGCTAAATTAAAGCAAATTTAAATTATAAACACACATAACAAAGTCCTACTGAAAAAAATGTTTTAATTTACCCACTTTGGTGGCCGCATAATCTAAGACGCTATTATCTCTGTAGACTAGATTGCTGATTACGGGGAGAGCTAGGTTATAATCCTAGTCTGGTGTATTGAGTTTTTTCTAAAATGGTTTTCCACTATCCCTCTTCGCAAATGTGAGTACATTTGATATAAATATAGCCTTCCCGATCAATAAAACCATTAGCATAATAAGTACATAAGCTTATAACCCAAACAGGTAGTAAGACGCGGTGTTAAAAATATTTCTTTTTAGGGATATCTATGGCACAAAACCAGGAAAACAATCACACGAGATAGGAATTATATCTTAATATGTTTATTAACTAATTAATAATTTTGATATTTAAAAGTCCTTTAAAAAGTAAAGAGATTTGAAATTATATTATATTTCAAATAGAGATAACCAACAATATACCCATATTTAAATGAGAGCGATTCATCAAAAATGTTTGCCTTTAATTAAACACATTTATAAATAATAGAGTTACATCAATGTGGGGCAGATACAATGTTCTATGACGTAGCACGATTACGTTTGCTAAGTTCCTTATAGACCTTGTAAAGATGTAAAAAAAAAAGTGAAATAGTGTCAAGTTTCCCGGAGTGTTCGTCCTGGGTTTTTTTCGTTCACAGTCACTGATACTTTCTTCCATTGTTTACACCTCATAAAAGAAAATTTGGCAAGTCTTGAGACGACGAAATTATTTTTCGTTCCTCAACACGAACATTAAATATTTGCACAAGTTGAGCAACATTATATTTGGAACACACTTCCGCATTTTTAAACTCGCCGATTTGTTGTGTTGGACATCATAATGGTGTTAAAATAGTTCCAACAGAGGAATTGTTTATTTTTGCGAGAGGATACTGTCCATCTTAGTTTTTCTGTTTTTTATTACTTATTTAATCAATGGCACAAGGAATTCAAAAGTAAATTTCCGCACTTACATAAGTACTACACCTATCTTTAGCTAGTTCTATCCAGTTTTATCCAGTTCACCTCGTTTTCCAATAGCGCTATATTTAGCTAGTTCTATCCAGTCCACCTCATTATTCCATATCTCTATCTTGAGCTAGTTCTATCCAGTCCACCTCATTACACCCTATTTCCATCTTGAGCTTGTTCTATCCAATCCACCTCATTGCACCCTAACCCTATCTTGATCTAGTTCAATCCAGTCCACCTCATTGCACCCTAACCCTATCTTTAGCTAGTTCTATCCAGTCCACCTCATTACCTTATTTCCATCTTGAGCTTGTTCTATCCAATCCACCTCATTACACCCTAACCCTATCTTTAGCTAGTTCTATCCAGTTTTATCCAGTTCACCTCGTTATCCAATAGCGCTATATTTAGCTAGTTCTATCCAGTCCACCTCATTACCTTATTTCCATCTTGAGCTTGTTCTATCCAATCCACCTCATTGCACCCTAACCCTATCTTTAGCTAGTTCTATCCAGTCCACCTCATTACACCCTAACCCTATCTTGAGCTAGTTCTATCCAGTCCACCTCATTACACCCTAACCCTATCTTGAGCTAGTTCTATCCAGTCCAGCTCATTACAACATATTCCTATCTTGAGATTAATCTCTCCAGTCCACCTCATTACCCTATGCTTTGACGTTTAATGGTCAGACGTCATTCGACTATCCAGAAAGGTATACTTACTTACATGCACATTTAAATTTTCTACACTATTATTGCCCTACAAAAAAGTGTTTTTATATTAGCTCTAGCTTTGTAAATTTTAAGAGAACTTGCCCTCTTCATTTTACACTCATCCATTTTGAAGTTTAAGAATGTTCAGATCCTTAAACTCGTCTGATAAAATGTCATTCCTCTAATCTCGTGAAAAATATTTATTCTTTTAGCTTTGGATAATTTCAGATCCCCCACATTTCACTAGCCCCCTTTTAGAAATAAGATTTATTTGTTTATTAGAAGTGATCCCTTTACATATCTGACAGATTAAAATGTTCTACCTCACCTAATTTTTTTTTAACTTTACATGTTCTCCCCCCCCCCCCTGAATGTATTAATTTTG
>CABFOW010003278.1:0-14277 GCA_902141385.1 Timema californicum
CCTAATCCATTAGCGTAATTAGTACTTAAAGCGTATAACCCGAACGGGTAGTAAGACGCGGTGCTAAATAAAAAAATAAAAATAAAAAAAACAGGGGGATAAGCTTTGCCCTATTTATTTGTACACACAAGCTCACACGCATCTTTTCCACACCATAATCTCATGTCTAACCTAATTACAGTAGATACACCTAAATTTCGTGATACGTGTTTTTTAAAGTTCATAGTAGCATTTTTGGATTATTAATAATGTGCTGTACATGCACCAGATAAAACTGAATTTAATATTTTAGTAAAATTGATTTATTGACCTATTAATTGCAAACTATGGTCAATTTTATTGATTGAAATAAGATTTTAGGATAACTTTCCAATAACAAGATGTGTTTTGAACGACTATTGTAATACAATATTGTGACCAAATATAAAATAAACAAATGAAACAGTTTCTGAAAAAAACATATGATTATTTTTAACCTTCTATATTTGGATTTGTTTGGTATTTAAATATTAGGCCGTAACTGAGTGGTTTGTTGCAATTTTTAACCAAAAATAAATACTTTATCTACCGATTTAACCCATATTATACCGAAATCCAACTCTTTATTTAATGAAATCCATTCATTAAATTTGCCACAATAGAGGGTATGCAATGTACAGTAACCCCATGTCTTCTTTGGCACTGACTGACAGCTTTGAAAAGTTACCAGACCAAATTGTGTATCCCTACGCCAAACCACATGATCTGCAAAAAACATGTGTTTAGCAGCTGTCACTTCTGACAGTCAAAATGTAGGTATACACCTAAATCATGACCGTCAGAAGTGAGCTGTGAGCTGTCAGCACCAAAGAAGCCATGGGGCTACCGTACACACCTATAGTAATTCTACCTCCTAAATTCGACAGGATAAAAAGCTCCAAGGTCACAGTCCTGCACTGCACGAATTTGCAACTACTTCTTGAATGAACGGAGTTCCGCGTGTGGATATATTTTTATTGTTGCTTACTATTCAAGGGCTTCCACTATCCTCATTGCCAAAGGAACAAAGCGTGCTGGACACTGATTCTATATTTCCATAACGACGATGATGGTTATCTTTGACGTATTTCACGCTGTTGTTTTTCCACCATGTCCTACTACCCGTCTGGGATATACCCATTTCATTACAGTAAATAAATAAAGTTTTAATTTAATGGAAATATGCCCGCACCTGATTGGTTGGAAAGTGATAGATCAGTTAGGAAAAAAAACCTCTTAAGTATTCCCAACCAAGATCGAACCAATGACCTTCCCGTTACCGACAAAAAAAACTAGATTAAAATGACAATTAGTCCGCGTGGCTACTGGTGTGAGCCTTTGACATTTTAAAATTAATTATTTCTACTCACGCGTTTAACACAAAGGTTCAATTTAGGGGACCGAAATGAGGCGATTTTATTGGAGAAAATTCAATTGCATTAGCGCTGGTCGTTGCCAAAATTATTTACTCGTACCTGTGGGCACGCAGATTTAACTAAAAGTCTCTCCTAATTTGCCAATGATGGGGAGGTCAGGGTTTGATTCCCGGTCGGATGTACTGAAGTGTTATTCTCCTATATGGTTTCACCCGTTCTCACTTTTTCCCCCTGCGAAAATGTGAGTTACCCTTCCCCCAATCATACTTCGAATTTCCTATCTCCTTAGAATAATAATTCAATAAACCTTGTGTTGAGAGCGTAAATAATATTATTAACAGCACGTGGACTAAGCGTCAAACCCGCCTTGGTGACGTAGTTGGCTAACGCGCTGGTCGTGTTGAGCTCGACTGCTGAGGACGGGTAGATCGAGGTTTGAATCTTTGTCGGGTGAACTAGGGGGTCCCTAAATGGTTTTCCACCCTCCCTCCACGCAAATGCGGGTTCACATCCTCTAAATTAAACCTTCCCAATTCCCAATCCATTAGCGTTATTCCACCCTCCCTCCACGCAAATGTGGGTTCACATCCTCTAAATTAAACCTTCCCAATTCCCAATCCATTAGCGTTATTAGTACTTAAAACGTATAACTCGAACGGGTAGTAAGACGCGGTGCTAAATAAATAAACTAAGCGTCAAGGTAATATAGTCTCGTTTACTGTTGAAACGGAGATCAAGGTTCAAATACCTAACGACTATATGGAGGTGTTATATTTATAAAAAAAATTCTCACTCATCCTCCAAGAAAATGCTATTACATTTCATCTAAATAGACCATCCTTCTCCTTACCCATGTTGTATTTAAATATTGATATCCCAAACGCGTAATTACACATTGTTCAAGTAATATTAATACATTTTTGAAATTTACAAATGTTTAAAAATAGCAAAGAAGCAAAAAAGAGAGAAGGATGTATTTCACACATCAAATACTTTCTAATCATCCTTTCCCCCGCTTGACAAGAGAAACCGCTGCACTGTTCTAAACTAAACTATATAGTAGTGATGGGTCACTTGTGAACGAGTCATTCAAATTGAACGACTCTTGAACGAGAGCTGTGGACAAACGACTCTCGCTTCGCGAGCGATTCGTTCACATCACCATTACACACACATCACTCGTCTGATACATTGACCAATAGGCCAACAGTTTTTACTACACATTTCTATTATTATTTGTACAAAATAAACGTGCACGTCAGTTGTACATTTAAATAAAGAACTTAGATCAAATAAATTAAATAGGCCTATTACTCTAAATATTAGGCCCTACCTCAAGAATGCATCAAGCACAGCTCCCCTTTTAATCCTGATAATTACTTTGTGTCCATGTGACAATTTACGGGATACATCGTGCATTAATTATATTTGATATTTCTTTACATCTCTTCTTTTCACTCATACTTTGTCACTATCTCTGCCTACTCGCTTTGTGTTTGCGTTCAGTGTTCGGTTTGATTTAGCTAGTCTCAGCTATCCTTTATCTATGGATATGACTCTATGAACGACTATTCATAAAGGACTCTTTTGAGTGAGCGAGCTTATCTGAGCTAGCTCGCGTTAACGAGCTGGTTCGACCCATCACTACTACATATACTCAGTCTATAGAGACGAGGAGTTAGTTCCATCTCACTGGAGAAGTAGCAGAAATGTTGACAGGATCTGGACCTGCAATAAACAGTCACTAGACAAGTAGGACAAACACAGTCGCTGCTTAACGCTCCCCCACTGCTTAGTACACCCGACTACTCTCTTTTTCGACCTTTCATTACTGCCCCCTCTTTATTATTTGCACAACCTATATAGTCTGCTATTATTCATAGACACACGTGTGTATCTATTGGTAGGTTTATTACTATTATTATTTTAGCACCACGTCTTACTACCCGTTTGGGTTATTCGATTAAGTACTAATTACGATAATGGGCTAGGGATTTGGAAGGTTGAATTTAGAGGACGTGAGCCCACATTTGCATGGAGGGAGAGTGGAAAACTATTTAGGTAAAACCACCCCCCAGCTCACCCGACCTAGTATCGGACCTTGATCTCTAAGACAATAAAACGGGTTCTGTCCCAGAAACCATTATTTTTTGTTATTTTGTCATACCACACAATTTCCAAATATACATTTTGAACAAAATAGTTAAAGCTTTTTTCGTTATATTTAGACTTTCAAAAATGTTCCAACAATAAACTACCCTTCAAAGAATTCTTACCCAAAAACCAACTACACAGTGCTATTTCCAATGTCAATATATCCTACTGTAGATATGAATTTCAAACAAAATTGTTAAAGCCATTTCCGAAAAATTTGAAAGTCATAAAAATTACTCATCAGTAAACTACCCTTAATTAAAGGGCTAGGGCAAAAAAAGTTTTGTGGTATAGCCATATAATCTAAATATTAAGTGTGATTAAAATACATCAAACCATTTTGAATCCGTGGCCAGGGACTGACTGACTGATAGACCGACATATATTGGGACAAACAGAATTGTAAAATCCACTTTTTTTGCGTTTATCTTTATTCTTTTGTCAACATTTTGCCAGAGAAGACAACTTCAAATAACTACTAGACTTGAGGCATCTAATTGGCACAACAAGTCAGGGGAGAAAAGCTCTAAATAGTTTTCAAGGTCATCCAAATTTAAAAAATGTCTGGGGGAGGACAACTCCAAATAGATTCTAGATGCATGTTATTTTGAAGAATTTTCAAGCGAGGACCACCCCGAATAGCTTAGTTTCTGAAATGATTCAATTTTCAAAATTTTGTCAATGGAAGACCATTTCAAATATTATCTTTTAGAGGTATCTAATCATCGTACAAAATTAAAGTGAGGATCACTCTAAACAGCTTCGAGGGGAATCCAAATTTCAAAAATGTCTAGGTGAGGGACATTTTAAATGGCTAATAAAAGAATCTCATTTTAAAAAAAACAAGGCGGAGACTACTCTTAGCTTCTAGAGTGAACCTTTTTTTAATTGTTAGAGGGCCACTCCAAATAGTTTGTAAAAACTATCGGATTTAATATAATTGGTGAGGATGACCACGGTATAAAAAATACATAATATCAAATATGAACGATAAACCATTAAATTGTTTATTATTATTTATAATTATTAACCCCCTATGAAAATGATCTGGATTAGCCCCTGGGTAGGCCTACTTGTGTACTTTTAAGTACTGACCTCTTATAAGTCATGATTGTTGGCCAGCACTACAAAAGTGAAACTAAAAACTGAACCTATTATTACTTTCGCATATTTTTATAATGTTTTTCTGCTCTTTTTCAGTGACTTTAGTGATCATATTAATTTTTTTTTTCAAATGAGTTTAAAGCTGATTCTAACATCGACAGGTTGTTGCAACAGATGGTATTCGAACTTTCAAAGCTGCTAACAGGTTGAGAGAAAACAAATCTCGTGAATTAAACGTATTAGTCAAAATACTATTCCAACTTTGGTGATTGCAGTCGATTCATCCCAGCTGGAAATCGATCCGAGACCTTTAAGACTGAGAATATAATGATACGCGCTGACAACCTGGCCTCGTTTATCTTTATTTCCTCTCTCATCCATCTTTATTGGTCTCGTCATTTTCTTTACGCGTATATGATTCGTGAAGGTCGTTAAAAACGGTAAAGTACAAGGTGATATTGTCACTGTCTCCAGTCTCCACGGATACGTAACTATGTGCCTCTATAGTCGGTTCGCGGTAGCTCTGGCCTTGTATGGCAATTATTATTTTTGCGTACCATGTCTTACCTGGGCCTTGAGAGCACAATTCAGGGCCGATTAACCTGGAAATTATATATTAGATTTCCCTCAATCCAGAAATTTTGTAAGCAAACAATCTGTTAAAACAAATAAGCCAATTAAAATTGAAGAGCGCAAGGGAAAAAAGGGGAAAGTCCAATTTCAATTTAAAGTTATTCATTACAACTTAAAAGGCTCTTTATTTAATTCTGAAAGTCTATGGCCAGGCTTTGGTAAATAAGTAAAATCAAAAATTAGCAACTGCTTTGATTACTGATTAGCCTCCCTTTTTCGATTTCTATTACTTTCATGTTTTCCTACTTGGAGATGCTACGTGACTTGGAGATTTTTGGTTGATGAAAGAGGAACTTCGCAGTATTAACAAAATAAAATACACTCATCTGTTGTGAAATAATCATAGTTGCTCACAAACTGATTTAAAATGACGCTTAAACTGGTTTTTTCTTTCGGCATCTTAAATATGTTAACACTATTGGAACTGGTATACAACTAATGAAGATGGTTGATGGGTTGTTAAACTTTCCACTTTCTACCGGTTGTCCCAGTAAAGGTCCCTAGAGACACACAAAATTGTCGGCCCAACCACCGGGACAACAAGATGGAAGCGATCCTCCACAATGCCCGACTAGCGGTCCTATTTGTCAGAAGCTCTTGTGATCTCAGAACGAACGCAATCAATACCTCCATATCTATCAAAATACCAAAAAATTGGAATCACGTTAACATTATTACCAGTTCATAAAAATGTTGCAAGGGGGGGGGGGATGATGGCAAAGAATTGGTTGCTAGAATGAAAACAAAATCACCTAAGCAATTTTATAAAAAAAGTTGGATTCGAATGATTTTCATGAGTTTTTTTTGAGGTTGGTCTGTTGGTCCAACAAAGCCATAGACACCATAACTTATCGGGTGATGATGCGGGGAAGTTTGCGATTCACAGACTGCCTCAGAAAGTAAATCTCTACTTGCTAGCACATTTTTGTATAGGCCTAAATATGGACTTATAGACAAATGCCGCAAATCATGCATTAATGCTCAAAACAATTATAATATGTATCTATCACAAAAATGTCTAAAATATGCATTTGCATATAAATCAAATAAGCTAATGTATAATCATCGTAAACTTATTAATAACATGTGTCCCTTATCCAGAGAGATCCTCATATGACAAGAGTATTATGGTTCCCCATAATGTATTATTTTAAAACTATGAATTGATATGTCTATGAGCAAAGTAGTACTTTTAAAGTTAAAAAAAAATCACAAAGTAGGTGCCATCATAATAAATAGGCCTACCATAAATTTGATATCTGAAATTTGGCACCAAACATTTTCGATGGAAAACCAATGAAGAAGGAGTACAGATATCAATCAAATAACTAGTAACTATAATAATAATAAGTTAGCAGAAGCACCCGATCTTACACCTGGGAACACTTTCTTTGCTTCAAAGAGACAGAATAAAATCTCTTAATTTTATTTCTCCTAACCAAGTTTTAAATGAATTTAAAAATAATCCAATGAAAAATTTTAAAATTCTGGTTTTGAGGTTAACGTTTTTGTGCACAGGGGCTACTAATTTCATAATCTCGGCCCTCTTCGTGAGGTAAATATCACTCAACGGTCATTACAAACAAACACACACACACTTCATTTTATTAATATAGATAGATATCTTATTATTTAGCACAGGAGGTAGCGTGTATGTCTTTTAAGTTAAAGATCCCGGGTTAGATTCCTGGCATGGCCGAAAAATGTATAATTGGTGAAATGTGGGTTTATCCTTTCACATTGATAAATTAATGGCCGGGGACTGGATGTTGTGCTTGTCCTAGTCTTAAGATAGATGATAAGGTATATGAAGCTATGACAGGCATAGCCAGCTGGTGGTGGGGAATATATGGCTCGAATAAAATAACTGACCCGGACAGCTGTGAACAGTAATGGATGTAAAAAATATATATCTAGGAATAATGATGGCCAACTTTAATGAGTCAAAAACAATATTTTTAACATATTGAACTGTGCTTACAATTGTATGACATTCGGAGAAATTCTAGAGACAAAAATTGAATACTGAAGAAAATAACAAGACTGTATTGGTGCTGTGATGGTTTCCTGGAAAAACACACACTTAAAAAGTGTGGCAAGTACTTTTTTTGTTTAAAACGCGTCTTACAACCAGTCCGGGATATAGTTTAGAGAAAATTTATTATCGTTTGCATTTAAGATAAACAAAATAAGTAGGCCTACTTCGACAGACTAGATGAGCATGGCGTTTAGTACACGATCCAAAATATATGTAAATATACATTTTGAAGTATTGTGAAATGAAAATTAAAAATAATAGTTCTTTAGCCTTTATATTAAAGGGTTTTTTTATAGAAAAATTAGTTTAATCAATTTGGATTTTTATTGAAATTCTTCATTTCAAACATTAAAAAAATTACTTATTTGTTCTCCTTCGTGGTTGTTTGATGTTTGGGGGGAAGGAGGTCTAGGGTTCAACTCCCACACCTTCATTCATACCACCTTTCATTTCAAACTTAAATCTCTCAGTAGGCCTAAATATCCTTGAATAAAGCAGTAAAAAGTAAATTTTGGTCGTACTACGTGTGAGGGCTTTGGTAAAAGTGAAAAAAAGAAAGAAAAGCTTCACAGAGGTCTGAAATTAGCAACGAATAAGTAGCATAGTAACCTATCCTACAATTATTAATAATGTATATATATTTATACACTATAAAATAAAAGAACATAAATTTTAATAGTTACAGTGAAACCAATTCACTGGTCCCAAACCACAGAGCATTCAATGTCTGTTAAGAAATTTTGTTTATAATGAACCCTCAACTTCAATTTTAGTAAAAATAAAATTAGAAACTTTCAATAAGAAATGTAATCCTAGCATCATTCACTATGATTTAAAAACATAACCTTTTGGTTGTTTAGACTTGAAGACACCCATTTTATGCCTGGGTTCTTGTTGGTAGTGCAAAGCATGGCTGAAAGTACGGAGTGCGGGAAAGGAATTGGAGGGGAGGGGGAAGATGAAAGGAGGGCTAATCTTACACAGTCATTACACTCCATTGATCTGGATTACGTTTTAATACCTTTGAAACGGCAAGTAAAGGAAGATGTATTAGTAAGACAGGAATTACAAGACAGTGAATTTCAGTCTGTGCCAATTTGATAATGGTTTTCATTAATTCCTATTCTCGAAAAGGTATAGTACATTCACGACCTTAGTTTACTTGAATGACAGATCAAAAAGTTACTAGAAATAGTCCCTAATATATCCCTACGCCAACAGCTGACATCTGTCACTTTGGAGAGCAGTAATTAAAACATATGGTAATATCTGTATATGATGGTTAACTGCACTAATTATGGTCAATATTATTTATATATTTATTTGAGGTCGGGCACAAAGCTTATTTATCGTTTTATTCCATTTTAAAAAATATTCACAGAACTTTCACAAAAGGTCTAACGAATATATCTTCAAAATCATGACTGACAAATTTAAACTATGTGATTGAACATGACAGAAACACCTGCCTCAATGGCGTAGTTGGCTAACGTGCTAGTTTCGTACTGAACTAGACTGCCGAGGACAGGGAGACCAAGGTTCAAATCTCGGTAGGATGAACTGGGGGGTGGTTTTTCCTAAATGGTTTTCCCCTCTCCCTCCACTAAAATGCGGGTTCACTTCGTCTAAATTTAAACTTCCCAAATCCTAATCCATTAGCGTAATTAGTACTTAAGCGTATAATCAAATCAGGTAGTAAAACGCAGTGCTAAATAAAAAAATAAAAAATAAAACATTACGGGAACCAGTTCTTTACAATGATACACTCACGTAGTGGATACAAATATTTTATTCAGTCTAGTATTTCGAAATACTATAGAAAAATCATAACATAATTTGTTATCTATAAAAATAGACAAGTATTTTCTCTATTCCAAGTAAATATGATGCCTGTATTAAAACATATTTAATGTATGCACTAATATTACACATTGTAGACAACATTCCAAAACAAAGAATAAGTACTTTTAATTATGTTTAAAATATGGTTTCGGATTGTGTAAAAAGAAACTATTAAAAGTTATGAAATAGTGTGAGAAAACTTAAGTTTACGTTATTTTAATGTAAAATATAACATTTATTACAAAACAGTGATTTTTTACAAGTCTTGGCAACCAAAAACATAAACATATGATTTTTGAACAGTCATCCTGGTAAAAACCTATCATGAACGGACTGTATATGAAACTCAAACAAATAGACCTTTTTACTCAATTGAGTTGAAAAATTTTATAAGAGAACATCAATATGTAAAAGCGTAAAGTGTTTACTTTGGAAATAAGGAAAACATTATTAGTGACACTGAGCGTGAACTTACTCAAGCGGAAGTTTGTCGGAAGTAAGGTTTGAGTAAATTAACAGTGAACAACGTAGGGAAAGCCAAGGGCAAAATTTTGAGTGCCTTGGATATGAATAAGCCTCAAACAAAGAAATTAAGGCCAGCTTATCGAGAAGACATCGACAAAGCTTTGTTGAAATAGTTCACTGTTCAGAAGTCTTCACGAGTCACTCTCAATGGACCAGTGCTAAAGAGCAAAGCTGAGTAGTTGGCTAAGTTGCTGAACAACAATCAAGAATTCGTCTGTTCAGAGGGGTGTAAGGACAGATGGAAGAAGAGACACGGTATCAAGGCTGGTAAGTTCAACTAAAAAAGTCAGAACGGCTGAGTTTGGAGTGGCCAACATTTTTGCTGACTATTTACCTGAACATATTTTAACGGTGACGAGACTGGACTATTTTATAAATCGACACCAAACATATCACTCAAATTTAAAGGGAGGAAATGTGTTGGAGTCGAGCTATCAAAAAATCTATAAACGCTGCGGATGTGTGCCAACATGTTGGGGTCATAGAAGAGGAAACTGCTTGTGATTGGAAAGTATTGAACCCAAGGTGCTTCAAAATCGTCAAGCGACTGCCTGTGAACTATCAGTTCAATACCATAGTCTGGATGATTTCAACAATTATTTTTGAAGAACTCCGAAGGTTGGATAGAAAGCAGAGAACGAAATAAAGGAAGATTCAGCTTCTTGTAGACAACTGCCCAGTTCATTATCATATTTCGAGCCTCAGCCTCATTAAGTTGGTGTTCTTGGCTTCGAACACCACGTCAGTTCTACAGCCTGATTCCAAAGGAGTGATCCGAGGCTTCAAACACCACGCAAGTTCTACAGCCCGACTCCCAAGGAGTGTTCCTGGCTTCAAACACCACGTCAGTTCTCCAGCCCGATTCCCAAGGAGTGATCCTGGCTTCAAACACCACGTCAGTTCTCCAGCCCGAGTCCCAAGGAGTGTTCTTGGCTTCAAACACCACGTCAGTTCTCCAGCCCGAGTCCCAAGGAATGTTCTTGGCTTCAAACACCACGTCATTTCTCCAGCACGAGTTCCAAAGAGTGGTCCTGGCTTCAAACACCACGTCAGTTCTCCAGCTCGATTCCCAAGGAGTGATCCTGGCTTCAAACACCACGTCAGTTCTCCAACCCGAGTCCCAAGGAGTGTTCTTGGCTTCAAACACCACGTCAGTTCTCCAGCCCGAGTCCCAAGGAGTGATCCTGGCTTCAAACACCACTTCGGTTCTCCAGCCCGATTCCCAAGGAGTGATCCTGGCTTCAAACACCACGTCAGTTCTCCAGCCAGAGTCCCAAAGAGTAACCCGGGGCTTCAAGACCCATTTCAGGAAGGAAGTGATGTAAACAATCCAAGCATTGGAATATTTTTATTTATTTATTTAGCACTACGTGCTATACGCTTAAGTACTAATTATGCTAACGGGTTAGGAATTGGTAAGGTTGAATTTAGAGGATGTGGGCCAAAATTTGCGTGGAGGTAGAGTGTAAAATCATTTAGGAACCCCCCAGTTCACCCAACCGAGATTCGAACCTCGATCTCCCCATCCTCGGAAATCAAGATCAAAAGGAAACTAGCGTGTTAACTAACTACGCCAATGAGGTGGGTAGCATTGGGATCAAAGCAAAATGTACCAATCAACGTCCTCAACGCTATAGGTTTTGCAGACAAGGCATGGAGGAGTGTGTCAACGGTCATAGCAGAACTGCTTCGGGCACGCTGGTCTAGCTATTGAAGGTGTAGTGTTTGAGGAAGAAGGCGATGTGCTTCTCAAGGAACTTCATCAATAATTCAATGACAATTCCGTTATCGATGTAGATTGTGAAGTTATGGCAAATGAAATCCCATCGGATGATGCCATCGTTTAGGATGTAAAAGACGGTTTTAGCACGCAAAAAAAAAGTGAGAAAATTACAAGTATGAGAATGAATAAATTGTCTCGACGGCTAAGGAGGCGTTGGAGGGTATCAAAATAATTCTAAGATGTTTTTTAAAGTATGGAAAGTGTAGAATCAAGTGTGGAAAAAGCACAGATTTCAGAGAAGGCTCTAGAAAAAATATTGATTTAAATCATTTTTAGTGAACTTTGGACAGAGTGAACCAAATATATTAGTTTGCAGAGATTCATTATACGTTAAAACCTTGGTTCGAGCTCACCTTAACGTAGTTTGTGGACGNGAGATCTACGCAGATTTGAAAATAAAATAAAATGGGGGGAAGGATCTATGACCAGTTAAACAAAGTGAGCATAGAAAACATCAGATGATCAGAAATAGTATCTCTCTCTATGTGTATATATATATATATATAAATATATATATATATATATAAATATATATATATATATATATATATCAATCCCCAAAATTATTTATTTTATAGAAGTGAACTATCTTTCATGGAATGGAAGTTGGGTATTTTCAAGCTCTGAAAATTTAATTTGGTCAGTAAGATTAAACCTTTACCTCTTTTTATATGTCTATGTTTCTTCGTTAGCTTATGGCTTAACACACTCAACAGTTTTTCTCTTTTCTATGTTCAACAGTACGTTGAAAAGATATGTAGGCTAGTGAATTTATTTTTTGTTTAGTTTAATTCATTGTTTAGTGTCAAATTAATGATCTTCCAATGATTATCCATGGCTTCAATAAATAAAGTGTGTAAATGTGCCTGTTTCAAGGAATCTGATCCGTCTGATACAGTTCCTGATGAAATACTTGCTTTCAAACATTATGTTAAGCATGGACCTGGCAATGAAAATAGCGGTGCGGTGGGGTCGAGAAATTTGAGCGCTGTAATCGAACTGGCCGGGTATTGTATTCTTTCAGTACCGGCATAGCGTTAAGAAATGAAAGTGAGAGTGCTGTATTATTTTGTTTGTTATACATTCATTCGTTGCATTTTGTGTTTGAAACCTCTGTTTTTAAATTCATGATGGTTCTCTTAGTTATTTTAGTAATTATGTATTCAGTCTATGTAAGTAATTTATACTTATATTCCTTTAGTACGTAGTATATGCTTCAATCATGCCGACATGTTTCATAGTGGGATGAAAATTAGGCTAGGACAAAGCTTCAAACGGCAAAATACATTATTCTCAACCTCCTCAAGACAAAAGTAATGCGAGGTTGCAAAGTGGGAGTTGGCAATTTCAAGACTAAACAGACAGAAGTTCGAATTCTCGGGTTTGTGACATACATTTTTCTGAAGATTTTCTTGTAAAATGTGACAATTTTTTAACCAATGTAAAAAATATGAAACATCCACGATAAAATTGGCGTTTGAAACCCAGTTGTATTCTAAATATTTTTCCTAACCTGCCAAAATATTTTAGTAAAATTATAAAACAAAGGTAGCCCTATCCTTCTAACAATTAATATCTGATGTTCCAAAATTGAGTAAGATAGCCGTAAAATAAATTAGATAATTGTTGCAAAACATGCTAAATCAGCCCGGAAGTTGTCAAACGCTGTCGATTTTTAAAATTACAATTATTAAACGTAATTTTAAATTTCACTTTTTTAAAAAATTGTAGTTGCCAAATTTGTAAGACACGTTATAATAATTATTACTATAGTGTGTCTACGAAAATTATTGGTTGTTAAGTAATTGAGATTTCTTGAAATTTTACAAAGCTTTCTATAATGTTTTCAAATAATAATAGTACAAGCCTCAATTTAATATATTAACGAAGAAAAAAATGGAATTCAGTGTAATATCATGTAAAATAAAATATAAATATAATTTTATGAAACTTAACTTAATATAATATGTAGTTTACATACTGCAAAAAAAACTTGTTGTAGCATAACACTTATGCTTGAACGCAGCTGTTATAGGAAGACAATAAATATGTGGGTTCAACAAATAAAGATATACCAGTTTAATTTATATTACATTAAATGATTTAAATCTTTAATAACTATAATAATAGTACATTTATAAAATATTACTGGAGTCCACGACTGTAAATATTATTAGTATCCTGCTATTACTATTACCATAGATTACAAATAAAATGTAGGCGTAAAATTGCTTGTACTACGATAGATTAAAGAAATAATGTATTCAGCTATGGTAGTAATAATAATACTAATTATCAGTTTAAAATAATGTTTTTAGTATTTTGCGCAGTTAAACTACATCCAGCGTACTAATGACAAAGCAATTTAGTGTAACCTATCTACTTAACGTATTTTACATTATTGTATTATTATTGTATTGTATTGTTGAGTTGCCGGCCGGACAAATCAATGCGAGCTCTTCAAGCAGCTGACCCATGTAAACCAATAGTGTCCACACTTTCTCATTTATATACGCTATGATAGAACACTAATGGTCAGGTATTGAGGGTTATGAAAAATTCACAGGTATAGTTTAAACAAGGTCCACTTCCTTTGCAACACGATGACTCGACACGCCACTGACGGGGGGTGGGGGAGGGGGGGGGCGGTTAAGCCAACTAAGTTAGGTTTACTTATTTATTATTTTGTTAGATTTTTAAAATGTTAATGACCCATTTATAATAGTAAAAATGTAAATTATCAAGTCAATAAATACCATTAAAAAAAACTTCCAAAAAAGTGTATATGCCTCCAGTATTTGGAA